>JAXCHO010000007.1:10257500-10552500 GCA_036630365.1 Acanthiza pusilla
TACAGACTGTGTCTTAACTGTCTGTTAGCAATTGCTGGAGGTTTATGTCTACCTGTGGGACAGACATTGGTGAAATTCAACCTGAGCAGCACCAGTTTTGGGTTTCAGTTTTATTTTTGCTGGTTATTTGGCTACCCTCCATCCTATCTGAGTGGCTCAGGAAGTCTGGTGAGTTCCAGCTTTTTCAAGAATTGCATCAGAGAAGTATGTCATCATCATTCGGGGCCAAGACATCATAGAGTGGAACAATAAGTTCCAGTTTGCATAATTCTGTTCCGGCACTGTGGTTCAGCCAAGGATCTCAAATCCAGAAAATCCTTAGGTTGCTGTCATCTGTCATCTCTCTAAAGGTTCTTTCTACATGCCATGTGAATGCTTACAAACTGTGAATTCAGCAGTGATCTTCATGGAAAAGTCTGCACCAAATCTACACCTTTTTATTTTCAGCTAGTGAAAAGGAATGGCTGTCAATGTAATTAATCAGTACAGCTATTAACACTGCTGAGTCCCATTGATGGTATTTGAAAGGCTTGCAGTTGCCCAGATGCTGTTCTCTAGAGAGTTCAGGGACACTGCCAGTGTTCTCTTGTCACTATGCAATCACCGTATGTCTACTTAGAATCACAGAATGGTTTGGGTCATAAAGTATCTTATAGGTCATCTAGATCCAACCCTCTCCTTCATGGGCAGGGACACCTTTCACTAGGCCAGGTTGCTCAAACACCCATCCAATGTGTCTTTGAATGCTTCCAAGGTTGAGGCATCCACAACTTCTCTGGGCAACCTGTTCCAGTGCCTCACTACCCTTTGTGTAAAGAATTTCTTCCTAACATCTAATCTAAATCTCTCCTCTATCAGCTTACAACTGTTCCCCCTTTGTCCTAGCAGTATTTGCCCGTAGAAAAAGTCTCACTCCCTCTTTTTGACAGGCTCCATTTAGGTGGTAAAAGGCTGTGATGAGGTCTCTCCAGAGACTTCTCCAGGCTGAACAACCCCAACTCGCTTAGCCTGTCTTTGTAGGAGAGCTGCTGCAGTGCTCTGATCATCCTCGTGACCCTCCTTTGGACCTGCTGCAACAGATCCATGTTTTTCTTGTGCTAAGGACCCCAGACCTGGACTCAGTAGCCCAGGCAGGTTGCATAAGGACACAGTAGAGAGGCAAAATCCCTCTCCCTCACCCTGCTGGCCACAGTACTCTGGATGCAGGCCAGGATGCAGTTGGCTTTACAGGCTATGAGCACACACTGCTGGGTCAGGTCCAGCTTTTCATCCAGGAGGACTCCCAGGCCCTTCACCACGGGGCTGCTCTCAGAGAGTGCTTCTCCCAGTCTGTACTCAAATCTGGGACTGCCCTGACCCAGGGGCAGCACTTTGTATCCGGATTTGTTGAACATCACAAGGTTCTCATGGACCCACTTCTCAAGCCTGTCCAGGTCCCTCTGGGTGGCATCCCTTCCTTCTGCTGTGTCAGCTACACTGCTCAGCTTTGTGTCATCTCTAAACCTGATGAGGGTGCACTCGATGTGACTGTAGATGACATTGATGAAGATATTGAAGAGCACCAGTTCCCAGGCAGAGCCCTGAGAAACACCTCCTCACCAGCCTCCACCTGGAGGCTCCTCAAGAGCCGCTGGCTGCAACTCACTGGCTGTATACATTCAGCCAATTCCTTGTCCATCCATCATAGCCAAGGCTCTCCAATTTGGAGATAAGTTGTCACGTGGGACAGTGTAACAGGCCTTACAGAAACCCAGGTATATGACATTGGTAGGTCTTTCGTTTTTCATCATTGCAGACACTCCATCATACAAAGCCACCAGGCTAGTCAGGCCCAATGTGCCCTTCGTGAAGCTGGGCTGGCTGCCTTGGGTCACCTCCTTGTCTTGCATGTGCCTCAACACTTCTTCCATAAGGATCTGCTCCATGATATCCCTGGGCACAGAGGCGGGGTTCACCAGTCTGTAGTTGCCCCTGTGTTCTTTTCTCCCTTTTCTAAAAATGAGAGCAATGTTTTCCTTTTTTCAGTCGACCAGGATTTCACCTGACCACCATACATTCAAATATAATGGAGAATGGTTTGGCCACAATGCTGGCCAGTTTCCTCAAGGCACTTTTAGTGTCCAGCTGCTGTTGGAGTAGGAACCTTTTCCTAATACCTTACTAGAGCTTTCTTGCTTCGATTTAATCACATTACTTCGTCTTCCCTCTATGGACATGAACTGCTCACCATTTTCTTTATGTATTGCTATCTTTTACTTCCTCAAGGGCAACCTCTCTCTCCTGCCAGCC
This sequence comes from Acanthiza pusilla, assembly GCA_036630365.1. Lineage (NCBI taxonomy): Eukaryota > Metazoa > Chordata > Aves > Passeriformes > Acanthizidae > Acanthiza > Acanthiza pusilla. The sequence continues at coordinate 10,259,790 of JAXCHO010000007.1, forward strand.
TTTCCTTCTTGTGACAGATCTGTTTCTTTCAGTCTTTCCTCCTGGGTCATCCTTCCCAAGATTTTGAGCCTTCTGACTGCTGTCTTTTGAAGCCTTTTAAATTTGATTGCATGTTACTCTGTGGTGTTGTAAGTGCATACATCAGCCTAAGCATGTCTCATTGGTTTAAATGAACAGAAATAGCATCACTTTTTCCTCACGTGTGGTACTTCATTGGTAAGTGTCCCAGTATACTCTCTCAATGTCTCTTCTGTGACGTGGCTATTTCTTTTGACAGTTAATTTCACTTTTTGTATTTCTGCAGTTGGTTTTTTTCCTTCCTAAGTTTAGAGGTTTACCTTCATTTTTTTTTTTAATCCAGCTGTGCTGATTTCAGACTCTTTCTAAAATACTAACAATTCATCCTAGGCTGATATGATACCCATATTTTAGTCCTCTGTTACCTCTATCATCCATGCTGTAAAATAAAGAATGGGCTGGAATTAGATTGAGAAAAAATTAACTTGCATCTCACAGTAAAATTTCCTTGCAAGCTTCTTTTGAGCTGTTGATGACTATGCCTTGCATATGTTTTATTAACCACTTTTGGAACCAGCTGTGATGATTTCATCTAGCCACTCTCTCTGCTTTGCTTATAGGAATATCATGAGGGACAGCATCAAGAGCCTCACTGAGCCAGTTAAACTACCACAGAAAAGCATTAGATTGGTTTTATGTGACTGCCCTTAGATAAATCTATATTGGCTGTTCATCATCTCCTTGACTGACAATAATATAGCAATAATTGTGAAACCTTTTGGACCAGAATTAACTGCAGTCCACATTTTATAATTGCCCAACATACACTTCATCATTGGAGTATTAATAAACAAGTATATCTAAGGTGATGTACTTTTTAATGTTAATGTCATGTCATTTCATGGTCTCTTGCTTCAACTGAACGGAAACCATAGGATTTTTTCTCAGATTTTTCAGTGACTGCTTTGCATTCATCCTTAACTACTTGTCTTCTCTCCTTGTTTTTTAGCACATGGATCGACCATTGTTGCAGCTAAGGGTGACCGTAAAGCTCTCCTCAGAATCAGACAGGCCCTCTGTACAGACAAGGAGGGTAAAAGTTTAGTCAGGCCCAGCTGGACTCCATGAAAGCTAAGACATGACATGCACTAAATGAATGTGAATTACCATTTTCCTGAAGGTGCACCAACAGTGCTCAAGGCAGATGTTTGATCAGAAACACGCATGTCACAGACAGCAGCCATTCTGACTTTATCAAAGAGCCATCTAGAAGGAGCTCTGTTTCCACCTTAGTTCTCCAGTTTTCAAAAGTTTCCATGCTGACTGTTACACCCACCTTTTCTCCATGTTGGTGTGGTTAACTTGTGTCTTTGGTTTAGTGTCTTTCAGCAGTTGCCACTTTCCTTTATCTAATCCTAGTAGAACTAGGCAGTCATTTCTGGTTTGGTTCAAACAAATTTTGCTGTCTTGTGTTATCCTTACTGTACTTTTTTCTTCAGTCATATCAAAACTACGAAGTTAGTCAACTGACTATTCTTATCTGAAAGTCACCATTACAGGTTACAAGGTTTGGCATCCATTGCACTGATATAGTTTGCAGGTTCTTTCTGTTGGTGAGACACTGGAACTGATGTCAATGCTCTTGAACACTGTATTTGTTCTCAATTAGCTGAGTTTGCGCAGGCTTTTAACAGACAGCAAATTTAGTCCTTCACCCATATGTGTGCTTCATCTTTCATATTGAAAGTTATTCAATTTCCTCTTTAAAGCATCTGATGACCCTGTATTGGATATAATTTAAAGCTGTCTTATATAATTGTTTACAGCAGCAACTTCTACAATAGAGTGCAGCACAGTTTTTACATACATTTAGCCAATGTCTGCTGGTACCTCTACTATTTCCATCAGTAACAGATACTTCTGCACAGGGTAGAAACTGACCCAGTTTGCAGTAAAATAATAATTTTGACTAATTTGAATTTTGTACATGCATTCATTACCAGAGATTATTTGTGATGGGAATTGTGTAACAATAACCCTGATACACAAGCATATTTTCATTTTAAAATAGGTCAAAGATAATCTAAAGAATGCACAGACTTCGTCGCTTTCTTTACATGGATTCTTGCTTATGTAATCACTGAATAACCTTTAAGAGATCTCATTTCTGATTTTTGGAATACCACTGATGAGTACGAAATTCTCTTCCAAATAGATCTCTTTACTTTCTCTATAACTCTGGCTTTGTTCTGTCTGCAATTGTTGCTGCCTTCTGATTGGAGCAATGTCACAGTCACACCTGGCATGGACTTTTGACCTAAAAGCAACTGCTGTCATTTATGCAACTTTTATTTTCTAAATCAGGCCTATTATCTCTAATACTTTCAATACCTTCTGTGAGGTGCCTGTCTATTAACATGAACAGAAATATATTAAGTGAAATTTCATCATGCTTGTTAAGAAAAGCAGTAGTAAGTGTCACGTTACAGGTACAGTAGTCATAGGAATCAAGAGACCACCAAGAGTCAAGACCGTTGTCAAAATACATTGCTAAACACTGGGACAGGAGGCTAAATTGGCTAAACTCTGGCATTTGGACTGTGTATGGGGAAAATTGTAACTATAACATTTTTTCTCTGCTTAAAGGCACTCCTCTGCAGAAATAAGAAAGCAATTTACTCTCCAACCAGGCTTTGCACAGTTCTGTCAACGAAGCTTAAGTACCCCTGGCTTTTCTACACTTCATGTGGTAAGTTCTGGGTTTATCTTCTTTACACAGGTTTGGCATCTACATTGCTTAATGGTTTTAGGGTAAATTAAATTATCTTCTTAAGCTGTCTTGCTTTCCACTGGCTTCTACCTAAAACTATTAAAAATGCTCCCTGGTGAGCTGAGGAAATAATGCATTTGAGAAACATGAAAATATTCCTTGGAGCCTGGAACAGACAGTCTCTCTGCATATTACTATGAATCAAAGTTAATTAGTAAGTGTTGGAGTATATTACATTCTTTCCCTGATGGAAACGTTCAGCTTCTTCAAGTAAATGCTTTGTGTAGTGGTCCTTGTCCTTCCCCCAGTTTTATACAGCAGGCACGACTCCATATGGTCTGCAATAGCCTGTGGTCAGCTGGGGTCACCTGTCCCAGTTGTGTCCACTCCCAGCTTCTTGTGCATCCCCTATCTCCTCACTGCTGGGGCTGTGTGAGAAGCAGAAAAGGCCCTGGCTCTTTGTAAGCACTACTCAGCAATAAGGAAAACATCGTTTTATTATCACCACTGTTTCCAGCACAAATCCAAAACATAGTCCAATAATATTTATTATGAAGGAAATCAATTTTATCCTTGCCAAGACCAGCACAGATCAATGAATAAAGAGAAAAAAAGGAAAGGTAGAGGCTCAACAAGCTTGACTTAATACACAGTTTCCAGAGTTAGCAGCAGGGACAGCATGGTGACTGTTTTTCAGTACTGTAGAGTTTGCTTGTTTAGTGAGAAATGCCAAAGTATGTCCCGATTGGCACAGATATAATTGAGTCAACTGTTGTGTGTCTCCAAATCATCTTCAGCCTTCCAAGTGTAATCACCCTCTAAAGAAGTCGGATCACATGATAATGCCTTTATGACAAAGGGAAAAAATGCCAGATCTTTTTATTGCCTTTCAGCAGGATAGGAATTCTACAAACATACTATGCCATAAATTAAACTGACTATGATTTTGGAACTCTCCCTCTCCATACCCCTTTAATTTTTAATTATTTTTGTGAGACATGATAAGTAGAAGCAGGAAGAGACTTTTTGCACCAGTGATTGTGAAAAATGTAGAAAACTAGATGCAAGCGGTTGCTTTTCAGGGCCTCCCACTACTACTCACTTCCTTAATCTGAAGCGCTGTGGTTTAACTTGTTCCTTGTGATTACTCAGCCTGACGAGGCCAGGTCCCGTCTTCTGCACGCAGACAACCGCTTGTTCTAGCATAAAACTTGCTAAGGTTTCATTTATCAAGTATTGTGCTGTAGCTGCCATTTTCTGCCATAGATTGGGGTCACAATCTACATGCCTCTAATTCATCATCCTTAAAAAGGTATGTTTGCAGTAATGATTTGTGGCATTTTCTGTAGGAAATTGTTTTGCACATTTTCATGATGTGTGAAAAGGAGTGCTGCTTCTTAAATGAGTATTTCTGTTTCCTTTGAAAAGTTGCACCAGTTGTTAGGGACACCATTACCCTCCACCTGCATTTACTTTTTACACTATCTTTTTTACATTTCTGTCTAATTTACAATAATCAAAAGCACATATTTCTAGTGATTAGAGGTTATGGTTAACACGTGAACTAGAAAAAGAAGACACAATGATTTGCAATGGATTTGACTTGTCAGTGTGGAAAAGTGTGACTTCTGACAGAAAGTGTAATGCTTAAGCAAAAATTAGTTTGTATTAAGCAATATTATTTTGTGCACAAAACATTGCATCTTCAGCAACTGAAAATATGTATTATGCCTTTGTATACTTCAAGCTGTGTTTTACTGTAATCTTCTCTGAATTACTCTTTTTATTAGATCTAATTATATGTATATATATTTATATTTATTTTTCTTATATATTATTTTTATTCTATATTTTATGCACATTTAGATCTACAAATCTCTATATAGACCTGTTTACATATCTATATACTAACATGCAATGTTTTACCCAGTGGCAGTACAGTAAGCAAGCTTCAAGGATATGATGCTAATTAATAAAAAAACAATAGCAAAGTTACAAAAAATAAAGTTACTATTTACTCATAACTATTGATCTGGCATGTTCAGCACTACACTAGGAGCAAACCAGAGATAGTGCTTAAATTAAAAACTAGCACAGTATATTTCTTTGGCTGGTTGCCTCATGATTAGATGGACTTGCTTGTAATGTTAGGTTTTCCCTTTGGCTAAAAAAAAAGAATGGGACATATTTTTCCCAAAGACATTTTTGATAATTCAGTTGATGCTTAAAATGTACAAGCAGAGGGGTGAGCTCAGAGGCTGTATTTATGCAGAGACCAGTATAGTTTCCCTATAAAAGAGGAACCAGGGGTAGGGGGTGGTACTTGATTGTGTTCAAAGGTCTCTACTAGGTTATTTACAGGAGTATTTAGCACATCAGGGGGTTTTTTTTTTCAGAATTTTAAATTGGTTTGCTTCTCCTCCATGTTTCCAGCACATTTCTTCTAAATATGCTTCATTTTCTTCAAGATGTTTCTGTATGTTTGTTACCTGAAAAACCTCTTCATCTGTATTTCCAGAATGCTAAAAAGGTTCCAAAGCTTGTATTTACTGCTAATCGTTTTGAACACATCTCCTTATATATTGCGGCTGATGTGGCATATTAAGTGTGAGTCATTTAATCAGTTACTGACAATTTGCCACTGACGATTTGCCCTTTGCATGTTTCATAAATTGAGACATTTCTCCTTGTCCTGTTGAGCTAAAACACCTGATCTTGTAGCTATAACAGCACTATACACTGCTGTCACTTAATGCTCATGCAAGACTCCTGTCAACTTCCATGAGAGCTTTGCATGAGCAGGACTCAATGAGGGAAAATTTGCTGATATTGACCCACAGATATTTTTCTATGCAGAAGAACACTGGAGCGTAAGGAGGATAGCTTAAGAACACATTGGATGAGACAGTAGGCAGAAAAACATTGAATATAAAGGCGTGTTGATACCAGGGACATGAGGTACCTTCTTTTCCCCACAACACATCAACAGCATCAGAGAGGTATTTTTTGTTGGCAGCTTCAGAAGACAGCCTTGTGAAAGATATCTGGGCTAAGCAGTGCAATGCCATCCTTGCTCATTACAGAGCATCCTTTATCAAAAGGATGATTTGATAGCTGGTTTTTGCTAGAATTCTTCCTCCTAGTAAGTAAGTTATTCCAGTGTTAGCATTCGAATGCTGCAACTAATTTTCTTCACTCTTGCTATGATAAGGCATCATCAGCCTTTCTGGAACTCACAGAACATAAACTATAGGTTTTTTAAAGCTGTAGTCTTTAGAGGTAGTTTTCACTTGTCAAGAAAATCAATAAGAGAATCTAGTCTCTGTACTCAACCGGACAAGGGTTGTATTTCCTAAAGATATACATGGTATTTTCATTGGCTACATAGCAAATAAAATAATTTTCAATTTTATCTATACAGAGGAGAACATACATTTTTAATATATGAAGGCAAATTTATTTGTGTGTAGAACATCTCTGGGTACCAAATCAAACAAGAGTTTCTGCCTCTGTTTTTGACACTAAACAGATAAAAAGAAGCAGACAGCTTAATGGCATGTGTGAGTTGTAGAGCTTGTGCTTGTTTAACTTAGTTCTGATCGGACCTTCTGTTTAAGACTAGCTGATTAAATATAACAAGATACAACTGCTGTCTATCAAAGTGCAATGCCATGTACTGTAGAAATGGGGAACATCTAAGGCTTGCAGTAATAACTTTAGTAGTTCCATGTAATCTTTTGCAAAAGTACTGTACAAAACCTTGACAAATACAATAAATTAAGAACTCCAACAATATGCAGTAACATTCAGAGATGAAAAATAGTAATTTCTTCTGATTTTGAGTGTATATTGTCCTCAACTTTGTTTGCAGTTGAAAGCACAGAGCATTTCTAATAGCATCTTTCAGGCACAGCACCTCAAATGAGTGCATCTTCCTGATGGCAGCAGCCATGGAGCTTATAGTTGGTCCTTAGCTCTGTAACTGGGAGTAACTTTGAAGACTTGGCCTTCTTATTCCTAGTGTGTTTCGTCTGCTTTCTCCTGTCCATCAGTACTATCATTTTGGCCACCTCCCTTATATCCTTTCTTCTTCCTAGGTTAGAAGGTTAGAAGTTTGTTTCTGATGTAGAGTAAATAATGGGACAATTACAATAATTAAACAAATAAGCCTAAATTACACTATCAAGAATAACCTTCTGTTGCTAAAATAAATGTCTCTCTATTTTTCACCAGCCTTCCTTTTATGATGCAGTAGACCCAGTAGATTTTGAAGGCTTCCTCATGACGCAGCTGAATAACTCGGATTCAGAGCTAGCACGAGAACTTGGGGACTTTCCTGAAGATGACCTGGATGTTGTCTTTACACCTAAAGAGTGCAGGACTTTGCAACCTTCTATGCCAGAAGATGGGTAAGGAGAGTTTCTGTCCCTCTGAAATGCTGCAGGTTTAAAAATAGTTTTGAAGATGTTGATCCAAACCCCTCACTCTGCCACCCATTCAGCCATTACACAGTTGCTGAACTTCAAATGTTTGAACTTTGCCACTGATTTTGTTAGGCCTGTTTGCTCACTGAAAATTATGCAAGTGTTTACACAACTTCCTAAGCCTGTTGGTAGTGGCAGAAGTGAGGTAGACATAGACCAGGGAAAAGAGTAAAGGGCAAGAGGATAGTATGAAAAATAATTTTTGCAGCTGTGATACTGGAGATGAAAGTTGATTCTAATCATGTAACAAGCACCGTACTGCGGTCTGGGGTTTTTTGGGGGTTTTTTTGGTTGTTTTTTATTTTGGCTTTCCTTTTTGCCAGCTGTGTGTTACATGGTATTGATCAGATCACTAAGATTCTCTTTCTCAGTACCTCTCATGCTTAAATGGGAGGAAACTGTTCATACTTCACAAGGTTTGAGAAGGGGAGTGAGTGTTAATTTCTAGTGTAGAAGTCACTTATGGTTTCGGACTGACATTGATGAAATAATTACACTGTTTTCAACAGCTTAAATTAAATAGGTAGCATGTGCTGACACTGGTGCTCAATGGTCCTGCAAATATTTAAGCTGCTTTGAAAAATCGGCACACTATAAGCAAAAAAAATTTTTCAGAATGAGAAAATCCATAGGAGAGTTTTCTGATGTGGTTTAAGAGAGTCTATGCATTGTATACAAAATACACTCCAAGAACTGTTTCACTGTAAAAGGTACCTCTAAGTGGAACTCCAAAGGCCTGTTGAGTTTTGCAAGCAGTAGAAGTGAGATAAACTTGAAGTCAGCACCAGTTAGCCCCAAACTGCTACGTCTGCAGAGATGGCTAACTGGGCAATGTGTTTGGGATGGGGGCTGGCTCCTTCCAGTATATTCAGGAAATGGAAAGCACAGGCTGTATTTTGTGCTGGACTGAACCTCAACACTGAAGGGACAAATAGGTTTAGTTTGTGGTGTCCTGGCTTACAGGGTAGACCTGCATCCCCCTCTGTTCCTGCAAAAGTTCCTACTGCTGCTGCTCTAATTTATACTAGCCAACTGTTCAAACTAAAGCTCTATACAACAGCAGAATTTTTTCAGTGTTTTCTGCTCAACATACCAAACACAATGAGGCTAAGCAGGAAACATAGCTTGTGTGATTTTGCCAGCTGTAGTCTAGCTGGGAAGCCCTCTCTCTAAGCAAGGTTTCATTCTGCAAGTTTCTGTGTTGGTTTTGCTTGGCCCAGTTTTTGCTAGTGAGTAGGGTGGGGTGCAAAGATGGCTCCTGTGTGTCCTGTGTGAAGAATCTGGAAGTTTTTCACCATGTCCAGCAGAGCCAATCTCTGATGGCTCTGAAGATGACGGACATGCTGCTGGCCAAACCTGGGCCAATTAGAGATGTTAGTTACACAGAGCATATTTAAGAAGAAATCAAAACAGTGTGAGCACACACTTCTTTTTAGTCAGAGGAGGAGGAGGAGGTAAAAATATGTGAGGGAAAACAACATGGAGGCACCAAGGCCAGTGGAGAAGGTGGGGGAGGAGGTGCTCCAGGCGCTGGAGCTGAAAACCCTGTGCTGGCTGTGGTGAAGACCATGGGGGAGCAGGTGGTCCCCCTGCAGCCCGTGGGGTCCGGGGGGATGCAGAGAACCACCCACAGCCCGTAAGGAGGTGCCCACGCCAGAGGAACAGGTGATGCCTGCAGGAAGCTGTGATCCAGTGGGAGTCCCAGAGACTGAGAGTTGCAAAGGCCTTGCAGGAGAGAGAGAAAGGCCTTGCTCCCGGGATGGAAACAGCCTGGCCTTGGCTCGGAAGTTTGCACCCTATGGACAAGAACTCATGCTGCAGCAAAATTCAGGCGGATTTGCTTCTCGTGAGATTGGACCCACGCCAAAGAAGTTCACAGAGGACTGTCTCTCGTGGGAAGGACCCCCATGGCTAAGTAGAAGACTCTTCTTCCTGATGGACTGACCCTGACCAAAGAAAACCCCCATACCCTGCCCCCACCCCAGAGGTGTTCGTTGGTTGGAAGGAAGAAGGGGGTGAGCTGAGAAATGGTGTCTTAATAGGGAGGGGGTGAGTAGAGAAACAGCATTTGTAGCAGAAAAATTGTGGTGATGGACTGACTAAGAGAAAAACCCCGATACCCTGCCCCTGTTCCAGAGCTGTTGGTTGGAAGGAGGGAGGGGGTGAGCCAAGAAACAGTGCCTTAAGAGGGAAGGGGGGTGAGTGAAGAAACGGTGTCTTAAGAGCTTATTTTTACCTCTGATTTATCCTCCAACTCTGTTAGGTTAATAAATCACTTTGCAACTTTGAGTTTCATGACCTACTTTGCCCTGTGTCTGTGCATCCTCGCACCAGTGGCTTATCTCAACTCATGAGTCTGGTGTGCATGTGTTAGGTTTTTTTCTCTCCTCTTCATAGCTGCAGCAGGAGAGAGCATAGAGAGCAGACATCATAGGTGCCTGGCATTTAGCCAGGGTCAAACCCTGACAGTTTCTTCTTGGCCCAGTGCTTCTCTCAAGAAGGTCAGGAGAGCAAAGGCTATAGAGATGAGATGCAGTGCTAGGTCACCTGAGAACTCTTTGAATCACATAGCTACTCAGGGGTCTTCTAATATTTGCACAAAAGGTGATTTTCACTTGAAGTTGCTCACAAAAAATCTTTATAGTTAATTCTTGCTTTCCTGTGTATTTGAAAGAGAGAATGAATGTGGGACACAGTGCATGTTTTGTTGCTTGATGTTCCCATTTATTTAAATGAGGGACAAAAATATTGAAATAATTATTCAACTTTTGAAATTACATCTAAAATATGACCATTTCCTCCTGATTTCCAAGGTTACTTCCCACCATGTTTGATTTTTAAAACAGCAGTTATCTGTTTGTTTTTCCAGTAGGAAACCATGCAGGCTCATGCTGTACAATCAGCTTTAAGCCTGATTTGCATCACAAAAACTTTAAGGTTTTATAAGGATTCTGTGGCAAAGCTCAAATAGTCAATACCAACAAATCAGCTTTCAGCAGAGTTTCTTGCACAGCACTCGCCATTTAGCCATTCACATTGCTACCATTGGTATTCCGTGTTTTCATGGAAAATCCTGGTCAAGCATGACAGGATGTGTTAGAGAAGATGAGAACACAGCAGGGGCATGCACCAAGGATTGGCCTGCAGGCAATGCAGTCTTTGATGCCTTTGTGCACCGAGAGCAGGGAACAGGTACCACTGACCAAACTGGGTTAACGTGCTGCTGCCAGCAAACACACCTCCCAACTGCACCAGGAACCTCCAGAGGCAGAGGCATACGGCAGCCTGGCTTCAGCCAAGGCTCTGTCCCACTGTACACACACGGGCCCAAATCAGCTGTCACCCAACCTCTGTCACCAGTTGCAAATCTGTTAAGAGTTCTACGTGGAAAGTACTAAAAATTACCATACCTTTCACCTGTCTCTGAATTGAATGTGTATCCTACCTACTGTTTTACTCACTTGGATTGGAGAATGGCACAAATTGTTTTGGAACAGGACATTAAAAATTTTAAGACTAGGCATAGGGGAATTATGTTACAGCATGATTACATGAAATTCATGGACATTGTCTTTGGGTGATAGAGTTGCAGTTCCAAACAGTATCCGGCCTATCAGGCAGCACTGACACCCCCCTACATTAAAGGTGATTTATTTGAAAAACAGAAAATTAAATTATAACATATTCTTAGACCTTGAAGTTTTGCTATGCTATCTGGTTAAAAGCTTAAGGTCCCTTTTTACATTTTTCTTCATTTCTGTGAGAAAGAGAAAAATGCACATACATAAAAACTATGTATTTTCAAGAGTCCAGGAGCTGAGGCCTGTGTAAAAATACCTCTATGTCTTGAGACTTGTTATCAAGTTTTAAAAATCACAGGGTTGGGTATGCTATATAATTTATTTAATTTTACTATATTTTATAGCAACATCACTCTTATATGTATACATAGATATTGTGGCAAATGGTTACCTCTACTAAAAGTATGTTTGTACATTTATCAGCACAGTAGCAAAAACCTGCATCAGGGAATTCATGCAGTACACAGGATTTTTTAAACCTCAATCAATAGTTTAGCAGTAACATTAATTTTCAGGAGAGGACTAATAGAGATGCCTTTATCTGATTAGCATGTTTAGATAAATGTCTTGACAGTATGACTTAGGTGCTAAAATATTTACAATATGTTGCTTTTTCCACAGAGTTGAACTGGACTCACATGTTAAAGACTGTGTTCAGACTTACATCCGTGAGTGGCTGATTGTGAATCGAAAGTAAGCTACATAAAACTAAATAAAATTGAAAATACTTTGCATCTTACTTATCAGAGAGGAGGTGTTTGCTGTTATAAGTTATCCTAAATAATAATGATTTTAATCAGTGATTGAAGATAAGAACTGACTTTTCAGTAGTATAAAAAACTATAATGTTTTGTTTGAGATGGTGAGAGTTGCTAAATACTGTTGCATCTGCTTCTTAATTATCAGGAACTCTGGGAATGGATTGGAAGTTGATGGGAAGAAATTCACATCAACTTTCTGTAATGATGATTTATTTTAATCAGGAATGCTGGTACTATTTGATCCCACTAAAAGGAAAGATAACAGAGATAAAGGTTGCAATGGATCCTTTTCTCCTATTCATGCCCTGAAAATTGAACATTATCTGATTTCTAATGGTGTCTGAAAACTCAAGGATTATGGGCTTTCTGAGCAGTGATTGAGAGTATTCATGGGATTATCAGTGTTACACCCAGATTTACTATTTTACACCAGTAAACGATTTCTACATTTGAGGTCAGTGTAACTCAACACACAGATTTGGCCCTGTAGTCATTACAAATTACTTAATTTCCTTTGGTTATGTTCATTATATTTTTGTTTTGTTTTATTTTATTTTATTTTATTTTATTTTATTTTATTTTATTTTATTTTATTTTATTTTATTTTATTTTATTTTATTTTATTTTATTTTATTCTGTTCTATTCCATTTCATATGTTAAATGTGAAGGAAACTCTCTGTTAGCACTCTCTGTTCATGGGTGTCTGTCCCTAGAATCACAGGGGAGTCTGTGGAATGTCTCGCCTCCTTCCCCATCACCTCATCCTGTTCTCCAGAAAGAGGTTTTTTCGGAGCTCTGTTTTTCTGACCGCTTCCTCTTTGTCTTGCATTCATTCCCAGTTCTTGAGAAGCAGCAGAAGCAGCTGGTGGTTGAGTGCTGACACGTTTGCTGCCATTGCATTGTGCCCCTTCACTCACCCTTGTTGTTCTGTGTTTGTCTGACATGATCTACTTCAGCAGTCAGTGCCTTATGGCTTTACAATTGTAAAGGAATTGCATTGTTTTACTGTGCAGCTTGTGCTCCCCAGCAGAGCAGTTCCTGGGGGTTATTAAGAGGCTTTCTCCAGGGGCGCTGATGAAATCGGTTGAATTCTCAGAGCTGTTCCACAGTGAGTCACTGAAAATAGCTAGTGGGTTTTGCGGGTTCCTCCACCTGCACCGCTCAGAGCAGAGGCACTAGCTCTTTCCCATAGTGCTGTTCTGAGCATGCGGTAAAGGGCCAGTGTGCAGCTTTGTTTGTGCACAGGAGGAGGGAGTGAGCAGTAAAGTAGGTGAAGTGAAAAATAGAACATAGCTATTTTTGCATTTAGGTGTGCTGGTAGAAATGTGAATGGAACCATAGAAATACACATACGTAGAAAGTTTTGCTGTGTGTTTTACTATTTCATTCATTCATTCAGGTGAGGTAAATTTGCATTCAAAATCTTTATTGAGCACTTGACTCTGTCGTAAACATGATGATGGACTTTGCCAGAGAGCTGAGCTTTGGCAGCTGTGGTTAACATGGCAAGCAATTTACCAAAAATCGCAAAGAACAAGACAGTACCAAATATGCTGCAGTGTCACATAAACCAGTGATAGATTGTTATTGGGAATCCCATGTTATGCTTGGACACTTTTCTCAAAACAGGCATGAGAGGAAGAAAAGATATCAATAGAGAAGTGAGAAAAAAGTGTCGAAGACTTTCTATTGTTTTGAGAAAGGCTGGAAAAACTGTAGTTGCCGACTTGAGAGACGTTATAGGACAGGTTGCTGAATATATGGTCTGGTGAGCTATGGATAAGTGTGTAAGTGACTTTGATCCATTCACCACTGTGAAGGTTCAGAACAGGAGACTGAGGAGTCATCAGTGGGTGGCGTGAGCAAAGTTCACCCTCAGGCCCCAGGGCAGAGAGGTATGTGACAGAGAAGTTGGGCACAGCTGGAGTCCATGCGGTTTCACAGAAGACTGAATGGGAAGCTTGTGCCTGTCTGTTTCTCCTTTCAGTTGTCCATTGTTCTTTTTCCTTATCTCGTTTTCTTAATTCAGTGTGTGCCTGATAAATTTACATGTGTGCTAAAAGCACGGTTTGCCACTTAGTGCATTTTAGTTGCTATTATGCTTTTCAAAATAAGTAAACAATATACGTAATTTTTCCAGGAATACTTTAGGGGAAAGGCATCTCTAGTGTAGCTTTTACAACACAGGGAAAGCATGAGCTCAGGTACATAAATTTCCCCATTAATCATTTGCCACCAGAGGCAGTGATAAAAATAATCTATACAACCTCTTTTGGATTCTTAAATGTCTTAAAATCATGCAGAATTTCTGTCTTCCATTCTGGATGGTTACGGTGGTTGCAAAACAAGGTCACATCCAAGGAGAGCTGGGATTGTCTTTTTATGACCAGCTTTCATTGCAGTGAACTGGCAAACAATTAAAATGCAAACAATTAAAATTAAAACACATCAGAGCATATAATTCAGTTACTCCCAAAATGTAATAAAAAGTTGTCTCCCTGATCAATAATTGCTTATTGTATCTTCTTTGTGAAAGTACTCAGATGTTCAGTCATTGTTCTGGAAGTGTTATGGAAAGGAAAATGAATGAAGCAGCATGTTGTAAATAAGGAGGCTGATTGCAAAAAGACCACCACAGGATTTAGCAAATTGCATAGTAAAGTGAAAGAAACAGGGCTCTGGATGCATCTAAGACTTTTTTTTCAGGGTACCTGTTTTTTTCCATCTGTCTCAAAAATGTAATTTGAAATTGCAGGTATATTTTTCAAAGCTGCCAGCTATTTCTATGCCACCTTGTGGCATAGAAATAGCCCTCTTCAAAACTAGGCATTGTTTGGAAGGCATAGGTAGTTGCATGTGATTAACTTGGGATACTATCTAGGTCCAGGATAAGAGCAGTAAGCCCTTTGATGTATATAATTGAAGGAGCCAGCCAAGAGATAAGTGATCCTCATCCATGTTCTTAAGGTCACTGAAATAATCACTGTGTCTGATGAGGAGATCAGAGCAGAATTTGTACCTAGGTCAGGCTTTCCTGCTGTCTCAGGCTGATAGTCTATAGAAAAGTAATCTGAATTAATTCTTTTCCTTTTAAAACCATTCTTGAAAATACATGATAGAGTTGTGATGATGTGTTAAAACAAGATGAAGTTGTGAAATGTCACATTTTTGCATAAAAGCTGTGCTATGTTGCTTTTTGCAGAACAATCATTCCAGTTTTAAAATATTTTTTATTTGTCTTGTGTGTTTTATTTTCCCTTAATGCTTCCTCGTGTTATCTTGACTTTCTCGCGCTTCTCCATGAAAGGAACCAAGGGAATTCAGATGTTTGTAGCCTGAAAAGCAAGGGATCCCGAAAAGATTTTCACAAAACACTTCAAAAACAAACATTTGAATCAGAAACATTGGATTCTGGTGATGCAACTTTTCAGGTACATTTTCTTCACTTCGGGAAAAGTGATCAAATATGGCAGTTCCCCTCGAAAGAGTCATCTGGTGTGACATCCCCTTGAATGTTGTATGCATTTTTGGTCACTGCAATATAAAAGAGATATAAAGCTATTGTACAATGTCAAAGGAGGGCAACAAGGATGGTGAAGAGCCTTGAGGTGAAGCTGAATGAGAAGCAGCTGAGGTCACTTGGTCTGTTCAGCCTGGAGGAGACTGAGGGGAGACCTCGCTGCAGTTACAACTTCCTCCTGAGGGGAAGAGGAGGGACAGGCACTGATCTCTTCTCTGTGATGATCAGTGGCAGGACCCGAGGGAATGGCCTGGAGTTGTGTCAGGGGAGGTTTAGGTTGGATATTAGGTGAAGGTTCTTCACCCAGAGGGTGGTTGGGCACCGGAAGAGGCTCCCCAAGGGAAGGGGTCACAGCACAGCCAGACGGAGTTCAGGAAGTGCTTGGACGATGCTCTCAGGCACATGGTGTGATTCTGGGGGATGATCTGGTGCAGTGCCAGGAATAGGACTCTGTGATCCTGGTGAGTCCCTTCCAGCTCAGTGTATTCTGTGATTCCACGATCTCTGCGATGGCATCAAGCAGAGCACCATGCTCACCCTTAGGCTTCACGGCAGAGGCAGCATTAAGATCCCCTCTGCCAGACCACCAAGAGCCATGCCATGACACACCGGCGCCCAAGCCACAGCTTGCCATTTTCTTTTTGTCCGGCAGGTGGGACCCCAGCATGTGCACGCCGTCCCGGAGGAGGCCTCGAGGACCACCCTGGCGTGCTCCGACCTGGAGCTGCGCAGCCTGCAGCCGGACCCGCGTCTGGAGCAGCTGCTGCGGCACGTCAGCGCCGAGGAGTTCGAGAGGCTCAACGAGGAGGCACGCCGCACCAACAGGCACCCCGAGCTGCTCGCCCTCTACCCCTCCGTGGATGAGGTGAGCGGGAGGCGGCTGTCCCGACAGTCTGCCGCAGCTGGCTATCCCAGCACGCCTGAGGTTAAAGCTGCACCACAGTAGAAAAACATTATACTGCTCTCAGTGTGGGCCAAGCCACATGCTGGTGATAGGCTTTCTCAGGGTGTCACCTTTCGTGGTAGCTCATACTTGGTGGCCAGAACTGTAAATATTTATGCCAGATAAGGGTCAGGAACATAAATATTCAGAAATAATAGATCTGTTTCCTTTAGTCTCTGGAGAGATTAAATGCCCACTGAGTGGGGGAAGATGCTAGTCTGTATCAGCGGCCTAGGTACTGTCACATAAAGGTTTTATGCTAGTGTATAAATTTACAATTGTTTTAATTGAGTATGACTGTTTAATGACAGGAAGATGCAGTGGAGATACGGCCAGTGCCAGATCGCCCAAAGGAACATCTGGGCAACAGGATTTTGGTGAAGCTGCAGACTCTGAAGTAAGTATCCTTTGCAAGCCTTGTTCTTCATTTCTTAGTTCACAACAGCATACAGCCACCCACCCCATTACACCCCTGCAGGTGTCCTGTGCAGCAGCATTCACTGTTCAAGTATTCCTTCTTAGTGTAGCAGGGGATTATTTCTGTCTATATTTACAGAAGTCTTTAACTTGCCAGGGTGAAAAGGAGGTGGGAGTGAACCCAAATTATTATTTTTTTTTTAAGTGATTGGTGTTCTACACACTGCTGGACTTTTCTTGTGGTTTAACCCCCGCCAGCAGCCAAGCCCAACACAGCCATTTGCTCACTCCACCACCAAAAGAAATCAGAGAGAGAAACGGAAGAGTAAATCTGGAGAAGTCATGGGTTGAGACATAGAAAGTTTAACAGGGAAAGCGAGTGGCACACAGGCAAGCAAAAGGAAAACAAGGAATTAATTCACTGCTTCCCATGGGCAGGCAGGTGTTCAGCCATCACCAGGAGAGCAGGGCCCCATCACACGTAATGGTGACTTGGGAAGACAAACACCATCACTCCAAACATTCCTCCTTCTTCCCCCACTTTATACACTGAGCATGATGCCACATGGTCTGGAATATCCCTTTGGTCAGTTTGGGTCACCTGTCCCAGCTGTGTCTCCTGCCAAGCACCCCCAGTACCCTCACTGGTGTGGCAGTACCAAAAGCAGGAAAGGCCTTGGCTCTGTGCAAGCCCTGCTCAGCAATAACAAAACCAGCTCTGTATTATCAACCCTGTGTTCAGCACAAATCGAAAACGCTAGTGCCTAGACTCTGAAGAAAATTAATTGTGCTCCAGCCAAAACCAGCACAACTTCCTAAACAGAATAAAAGATCAAGATACAATGGTTTTTAACTGATCTCTGAGACTACCTTCCTGTCAAATTTAGAAAATACATTGCATGCAGTTTACTATCCTTCTTTTCCTCTTGAAATCATCTAATATGATGCACTAATAAAAAAATTCCTCAAGACTTTGAGATAGCCGAGGTCTGGAACTAAGTATTTATCTGTACTTTTTAATGAAAGTGCCCATCAAAATATAACCATTCCATTTTTTCTGTTATACATAGCCGTTTGAGTGCAGTATCAATCAGTGTCTTGTGTGTCTTTCCCTAACAGGTTTGATATAGAGATAGAACCTTTGTTTGCCTGCATAGCTCTCTATGACATAAAGGAAAGAAAAAAGGTAACTCTTCATACAGCATTTTTGTTCAGTTGGCCTGGATTTTTTATCTCTGGAGTAATAATTTAGGAAAACTTTAAAAAAGCTTGGAACTTCTTTACACATGCAGTCTGATCCAGGATTCTTTTTATTCAGTCAAAGTCACAGGCTTGCAGTTGTTTATTTTGTAGCTCTAGTTACAACTTTTGACTTGTTTTAAAAGAAAATTTGAAGCATTTTTGCTTTGCAATATATTTTAATCCTTTTTTTCCTTTTCAAGATCTCTGAAAATTTTCATTGTGACCTCAATCCTGATTCATTAAGAGGATTCTTGCGTTCTCATACACCCTCCATTGACTTGTCTACTCAGGCAAGATCAGCAGTATTTTCTGTCACTTATCCCTCATCAGATATATACCTGGTAATAAAGGTATGTTGCAGTGCTACTTTGACACCATTCTGCCTGTTCCCATCTGTTCCTGTTATCTAAGTTCATGGAACTGACAAACATGGCTTTTGTCTAGATGAGAACAATTCTGATAATTTTTAATAGTAGCATGTGAACATGTGTCCAATAGTATATCTCATTCTCAAGCCAAGACATTTGATTAATATCCTGTGTACTAGTTCTACTAAATACTTAGAATTTCCTATCTCTGCCTACGGGAAATTAAAAATACAGTGAAATAAGGCACTTCCAAAATTTTTATTTACATTCTGTGGAAGTTTTTTATCTTTGGTTTAGTGCATTTCACATAATTGTGTTTGCTTAATTCTGAAACTGAGTTAGCTTGAACCACTTCATTTGGAATGTGTTAATTTTCCTCATATCAGTGAAAATGCTCTAGTAGCTGATCGATAGTGTTGTCACATATAGGTTTTCCGTTTTCTAACAGATGGAAAACTAGGAGGTTTACTATTGGTTAGTCCATAAAAACAGTTTTAAGGTGTTACATACAACTATATATGTAGGCAGGTGTTTTCAAATTGCTAGAGAAACAAGATGTTACTATTTGGGTGATATTTTTCCTTTGTGAGTATCTTATTTTACTGGTTTTTGTAGATAGAAAAAGTGCTTCAGCAAGGAGAAATTGGAGACTGTGCAGAACCCTACATGGTTCTTAAAGAAAGCGAGGCTGGCAAGGTAAGTAAATAACTGTAAAGAATCAAAAAATGCATGCTCAGGAAAAAAAAAAAAAAGAAAAAAACAGAGAAAGAGCAGATGCTTTGAAACAGAATGGAATACCAAAAACACTGGAGGGAAAGCCAGTTAGAGCATCCAAGGTGCAAGCAGTTTGATATCTGTGGCTGACAGAAAGAAATGAGGAGAAAGCAAGGTGCATTTTCATTACTGACCCCTTTGGAAATCAATACTGACAAAGTCTTGAGTCATGAAGCAGATAGAGGTGAGAAAAGGAGATGATTGAAATGTAGAATTAGCAGAAATATTCGTGTCCCAGAGACATATAATTGATTTGGGTGGGCAGACAGCCTGTTGTAGTGTGCAGCTGGCCAGCTCGGTGCTGTTGACCATAGATAATGTGACATCTGTTCAAAGAATTCATGGTCATTCACCTCTCTGGAGCAGACTGACAGTGTTTGCTGGACTTCCACATGTCTCACCTTTAGAATATTGTTTTCAGAAGAATATTTTTTTCTGTATCTGATGAAAGAAGTAGAACCTGCTAACATTTCATTGTGATTGTTCATTCTGGATTTGAAAATTACTGCAGAAAGATTGGCCTTCTGCATTTCTATGATGCAAATTAACTCTATGAAAAGAAATTGAAGTGAATGTACAAATCAAAACAGCTACAGTTCTGTCAGTGATGTAGCAAGAAAATATGAGACGATAACAAAGCAGAATATTTATTGAACTGTAAATATATAACTTGCATTTTTATCTATGGTAACATTACAGTAACTGGTTGCTTTTTAACCATTATCTTCATTCAAGTAATTATTTTCAAGTCATTATTTTCTTTGTCTCAGACAAAAGAAAAGATTGAAAAACTGAAAGCACAAGCTGAATCCTTTTGTCAGAGGTTGGGGAAGTACAGAATGCCATTTGCCTGGATTCCCATAAGCCTGTCTAATTTCTTCAACCTTTCAACACTTGAACGAGAAATACCTGAAGCCGAAGGTTTAAACGGTATTTGTCTAACTTTTCTAAGTAAGGCAAAATGACTCTTTAGCAGGACTGAATATAGGACACAATGTCATTCACTCTGGCGTCAAAGGTGCATCACAGATTCAAAGTCATGGCTTGTCAGCTTTCCTTTTCAATCCTACAAATGCTTACAAATTAATTTTGCTCAGTGTGTCATTTCTGCATATTTATTTTAATGTCTGCTAAATATTCTTCCATTATTTAAGCCAAATTTTCATTGAACACTGGCTTTGTAGACATAAAACTTCCTTTGCCCCGTGGATTTAGCAGCAGTATTGAGCAATCAAGATACCAAACATCTCAGTTTGGTAGGCAGACTGTTGTCCAGTTGACCAGTGTTCTTTATAACCCATGAACTAAGAATTTAAATAAACTTTTTCTCTGCAGCAGAAATAATGTCACTTCAATCAGTGTGTCCTGGAATTCTACTCTTTCACATAGACTGAAATAAGAGAAGTGGAATGTTTTAGGTACTCTATCCTGTGATGTTGGTGAGATGTTGTTGTGGTTTTCTAGTGTATTCTGAGAATCTTTATACTGCAGCAAAAAGCAAAAAACAAGATGATAATTAATTTCATTTCCCTTCAAAGGGAAGGGATCCACTAGTGACAAGAGGGCAACATTGCTGCAGGCAAGAAGGTTTTCTGAGAGAAATTTCAACTCAGAGGACAACTGTCCATCATCAAACTTCAAAACAACTCCTCTGACCCTTGGCACCTTCTTTAAGCAGGTGAGGGATTCGGTTTAGTTCTGATTTCCTAAGACTTTTTCATCTAGGTAATGTGAATTGTGTTAGAAAAAGGTACAGTGATATTTGTGTGAGGACAGAGGATAACTGCAGTCGAGAAAATAGTAACCCACTTGCTTTGGATGCCTCAAGGACATGGTTCACTCACAAACATTTTCTCAGTGTCATAGGGTATTGTTATAAAGGTACCGATTATTGTCTTTCTCTTGGTAGGAAGGAGACAGGCTCAGTGATGAAGATCTGTTTAAATTTTTAGCTGATTTCAAAAGATCATCTTCTTTGCAGAGAAGAATTAAGACTTTACCAGGTACAATTTAATTTTGGATGGAAGATGTTTTATGTATTTTTCTCCCCCAACTGCCCTGTATATTGCAATGCCAAAATATATTTGACTTGGGTTCAAAGCCTAAAATATGTGCCATTATGGAACTTCCTGGGTTCCTGGTGTCTACCTGAACACAGATGCTTTTAATTTTTTTTTATTTTTTTCTGCATTAATGAGTATGGAGATTCAGATTTGGCTTCATGTTTTTTAATTATTTGCTTTTCTGACTAATTTACAGTGTATCTGCTGGATATCTTTTGTTATTATTCAAACTGTTTGAAGAGAGTGCTTTAAAGCAAATTTCTAGGATCCTTGTTATTTCCCTGCAATGCTTTAAAGTGGTTCATATTTTACGGAGAAAAATAAAAACACATTTCATCTTGGCTTGGTGTTAGGGTCAGTGTTAGTTATCAAAGTAGAGAAGTACTGGCAGTGTTTAGCTACTGCCAAACTCCTGACCAGCTTAGTTTTTCTTGTTAAGTTAATTACAGTTTGACTTCTTCTGTGTTGTGGAGGAACCTTAAAAAATATGAACTGAAGGCAAAGCTGTTTTTCCTTTGTAGCTGATTGCCAAAAATGACAAGTCTGAGCTCCACAAACAGTTTTCACTTATCGCAGCAGAGAATTTAAAGTCTGTTTACACTGGGGTAAATGTTATCAGCATTAACTGTTTAACTGCTCACCACAGCACGCCTGGCTTTCCTGGTGGGTGGTGCCTACTTTGGCAGAGATTAATCAGAGCAGAATCTGAGGGGGAGGGGGAGGAAGAGAGAACGGTATTAGACAGCACCCCTTTTGTTTGTCTGCCAGGCAGATGTTATATTACATGGGTGTGAAAGACACTAGAACATCAGCCAGCATACAATACTCCTTCTTTCTTTCTGTTTTCTTTGAAATAGTGCAGGGTAGGCATAAAGAGCTATGTGTTGCCCTGATATGAAGGGATGTGTGTAGGCTATTTCCTCTGTACCTGTCTGCACCTATGCTTTCCTCCTCATGCAGCCCAAGATCCAGTTTGTATTTCTGTATCGTTACTATGTAACCTTGCATATTGTTTTAATTTTTCTTTTATTATGCACTGATTATTTTTTATATTTTTACTAAGATTTTGTGATTTAATTTTAAAGGAACACTTAAACTGGAGATTTCCCCAGCTCCAGAAAACCTTGGTTATTGTCTGACACCAGAACTACTCCCAGTAAAGCCATTTCCAGAAAACCGTAATCGTCCTCACAAAGAGATTTTGGAATTCCCAGTCAGAGAAGTGTATGTTCCCCACACCATTTATAGGTAAGAAATAGCATATATTTTTAACATTCCTTAAAAATATGTGATTCGGATTTTTTTCAGAAATAGAAACTAAAAGTAGTTTTTTTAAAAGGCTAAAGTCTATGTATTGGGTTGATATTTTAATCTTCCTAACCATTACAAGATGGAATACCTGCAGGATATTCCATAATGTGTTTACTAATCTAATTGTGTTGTCTTTTGCAAAATCTTCTATAACATGAAAAAAACCCTTTGACAGCTTTCATTGACTTGGCATATCTATCTATCTATCTATCTGTCTATCTGTCTATCTACCTACCTACCTACCTACCTACCTACCTACCTACCTACCTACCTACCTATCTTTCCTTCTCTGTGTTCATTTGAGGGTGTTTTTTTCAGTAGATTCTATTATCATTTTTAACACCTCTGGTAAATATTTGTGCTCAGTGTTTTCTATTGTTAATTTGAATCATCTCAGTATCTGAGGAAATAATTTGTTACTCTGTGAACTTTTTAGCTATGAATGAGCACTCACTACATGCTCAACTACATACTCTAGGCTATGTAATTTAATTTCTTTAAATCTTTTCTGTGCTGGTTGTTTCAAGGTGATCACAGTGTTCAGTAGCATGCAACTGAGCAATTCCCATCATTTATTTCTTAGTAGTCTGGAGCATCTGAGTGTCCCATAGGAAATTAGCATCAGAAGAATGTGTTTCAAGAGGTTTGTGCATTATTTCATTGCTAATGAGCAGTGTTCCAGTAATAGCTAACAGTAATTCTGATGGGGTGTATCACAGAAAGACTGACTTTCATGTGAATATTGTTGTTGTCAAGACACAGGAGCAAAGCACAGTTCTTTGAATAATAATGGTAGGTGGCACTGTTCTAAGGGGGTGATCTGATCCCTAAACCGTAGCTAGATACTGTGTTGTATTAGCTCCAAGAAATGTGACTACCAATAAGGAATCACAGAATGAAGGAGCTGAATAAAGGGATGTAAAGATTATTAATTTCTTGCAGTGGAGATTAGCAAAGAGCCAGCTCTCGCACCCACTCGCCTGACCCAGTCCAGGAGGGGAGAAGGGCAAGACTTAGAGTTCAGTACAACTCAGAAGTGCACGGTGGCAAACTAGTTTATTCCAGGGAGTTGATCCTTCATGGAAAGCTTCAGGGAAAACTGGAGATCTGTTTGGCTGTTGGTGACACCTGTATTTAGGTCTCAGCTTTGAAGGAAAGCAAAAAGGGGAAGTGGCAAATCTTATCTTACAATAACAACTTGCAGTGTGGTGTCAGCAGGGAAAAAAGTAAGCCAGCTTGTTTATACCCTCATTAGAAGTTTTGGAGGAGTTATTCCTGGGCTTTGCCACAATTCAGTGGTATTCAAACTCCCGAGGGCAGCTCATAGCACCAGTACACTAAAATGCAGAGAGTTATGGTACTTCTGTTTTCTCTGTATATCAGAGATAGAATTGGATGGTGGTAGAACTTTAATGCAGACATTTCTATAGGGGAAACAGTTTTTATGGAATTGAAAGTGGAAATAAAAATTAACTTGAGCAAAGATGCCTTTTTTTTCATTTAATGAAAAAGTAAGACAGAATTTTAACTTTCCTACTCATTGTCTGGCCCCAGTAAGTGTCAACTCCAATGTGCAGCTTCATAGTGTCTAAAGGTCTGCTTTTGACAAAAAGCCATTAGGAACCGCTGTGTTGCTGATCTGGAACAACAGTTGAGTCTGCACAGCATGTTCTCTCTTTAGTTCTCACCAAGTTCCCCCTTCTGCAGCCAGACATAATGAGTAGCAAAGCCATCATGCCAAAAATTAATTTGTGCTTCTCCTAAAGCAAGTTTGGGTGTCTGCACACCATCCTTCCGTTGCCAGGGTGTCTGTATTGAATACATACACCCACATTAGAGGAAATGCTTGTTATCACTCAACAGCACCACTGTTTCAGCAGCAGCTCACACCCAGCATGCTTAACATTTCAGGCTTTTAGGTCTCTCTGTTGATTTTCACCCTAAGTAAAAGTCATGGCAACAAAACAAAATAGGATCTGTCCAGCCTAACTTGTAATAATGAAGGGAACATCTATAAAGAATAGTTGCCTTCATAAATCTTCTCCTTAATTAGTGAATCAATGGTAGTGACACTGCTGGCATGGCGTAAGTAGTGTTATGCTCTAAAATGGGAATTCAGTCAGGTAATATCCAAATAAAACTCTAAAGGCAATTAGTTAGAAATTTTTAAAATGCAGAAATGCTAAGTTATACTTTGACCACCTTGTGACAATAAACATATTTGAACTGAGAAAGTGGAGTTGCCAACTGAAAGTGTTCATGAACTCCAGCAAGAATTTCCAGGTAAGTCAGATGAGGAAGCTTTGTAAACATTCTGAAAGAGCAGCGTCTGGAACTTGGTGGGGCCAGGATAACACTTGTGTTTGTGCAGTGCCACTGGAGACACCTCTTTCCCCACAAACCAGAATCGCCTAATTGCACACATCTGAGATGGTTTTGCATCATGATCATGCCAGTGCTCTGTTTGCTCAGCAGAAACATGGTTAGGTGATGTAGGCCAATGAACATCAGGTCCAAGTGTAAATCCGGCGCTGCCAAGTCCACCACTAAACCATGTTCCCTAAGTAGCACATCTACATGTGACTTCACAACTTCCCTGGAAAGCCTGCCAATGCTTGACAACCCTTTTGGTGAAGAAATATTTCCTGATATCTGATTTAAACCTGCCCTGGAACAACTTGAGGCCATTCCTCTTTTCTTATCACTTGTCGCCTGGGAGAAGAGGCAAATCTCCACCTGGCTACAATCTCCTCTCAGGGAGTTGTAGGAAGTGACGAGTTCCCCCTTGAGCTTCCTTTTCTCCAGGTTGAACACCCCCAGCTCCCTCAGTCACTCATTGCAGGACTTGTGCTCCAGATCCTTCCCCAGCTCCATTGCCCTTCTCTGGACACACTCCAGCCCCTCAATGTCCTTCTTGGAGTGAGGGGCCCAGAACTGAGCACAGGATTTGAGGTGTGGCCTCACCAGTGCCGAGTACAGGGGACAATCCCTGCGCTGGCCTTGCTGGCCACACTGTTGCTGATCCAGGCCAGGATGCCATTGGCCTTCTTGGCCACCTGGGCACAGCCTGGCTCATGTTCAGCTGCTGTCACCAGCACCCCCAGGTCCTTTTCCCCTGGGCAGCTTTCCAGCCACTCTGCCCCAGCCTGTGGCACTGCCTGGGGTTGTTGTGACCCCAGGGCAGGACCTGGCACTTGGCCTTGTTGAACCTCACACCATTGGCCTCAGCCCCTGATCCAGCCTGTCCAAACCCCTCCATGAAGCCTTATGACCCTGTGCTTAATTTAACTGTCGTGCAATTCTCATTGCTTAGTTCTCCACATGGTGAATACCATTTTGAGTCTCAGATTAAGCTAGCCCATGAGGAGTAACTCTGAATTTGAATAGAGCTGAATATGAAACGTTTCATGTTATTTTATTTCTTTTCCTCTAATCTGAAAAGTAGAATCATCCTGTCCCATTTAAGCAATTTGATAGCATTTAGTCATAGGTGTGTGTCATGGCTTGTTAGGGCATTAGAGGTGGTTTAATGTTTTCTAAATTTTATTATAAGTCTGCAAACCATTTTTTTTTCACCAGTGCTATACATGTAGACATTGAGGGGAAGAGGTTGTCAAAGGTATTTCAGGGGGAAGAAGTCTTCTTTTTTTTTTTATAATAGCTTTTTCCTTTGTGATAGGAAAAGTGGAGCCTTCTGTTATAGTCTTTGAACTTGGGTCTTGCAAGCTTTTTTTTCACTGGTGTAATGCCATTATTTTAAATGATGGTATTTCTGATTTATGTCAGAGAGATCAGCCAGCCCACTTTCTTTGTGCACTGTGAAATTGAGCACTTCTTTTTGTTGTGTACTTACATTTCTTTAATAAAAATATTTTCCTGAAAATGTCAAAACACTCCAAGATTTATTTCTTTCATACCCCTCTATTTTTAATAGGAAAAATCATATAATTTAAAGTTTGTTTGTCATTTTATTTTCTCATTAAATATAAATGAAAATGATGCTGTTTACTGCCACCATGAAATGTTGGTGCTGAGGAAGAGGGATTTGTCACATCACTTCAGCAGTAACTCAGCTTAACCAGGCACAGGAAGTCCTGTCTATGATAGGGGCAGTACCTAATGCTTGGGGGATTTTTGGAGGAAAGGGGAAAAAAACCCTTTTCTTTGCCACTTCATTTTGTTTAATTGCAAACCACTTAGCTATGTTCTCAGACTTTCTGTAGTCTGCAGTGTGAGCTAGAGGCCTTCTGCTTCAGTGGTAATGATTCTGCCCCATCCTTGACTAGCTTTGGGTGAGGGAAGATTATTGATGGATAATGATCTCTCACTCCCGTAATTCCTGTCACAGCGCTATCTACTCCACTCTGCCTCTCTGCCCATGGAATCCAGAGAGAGCCTGTCTACTACATGTGAGACTTCTATGGGCACTTTGGTCTAGTTTTAGATCTGCCCACCAAATCTCCAGATGATTCAAAATTTTAGCCACATGGGAAAAATCATTCAAACTATTCTCCAAATTATCCATCCTAAGATACGGAATATATGACACATACACATCCTCTTGAATGTGACATGCTGAAGTTCTGTCACTGTGCTATTTTCGTAGTCAGTTGCTGATTAGAACAGCTTTTCATGTTTGGTTAAGCATTTGTGATGTGCATTTTAATTTTTATTCGTTTTTTCCCTGAAGACTCCCCATCAAAATTGTGAAAGAATCAACAAAGATTGAAAATTATAGCTAATGGGTATGTCATGTCTTGTTTCTAGCACCATAAGTTTTAAATGTCAGTGTTGACTCATTTATCTCTGCTCACCTGCAGAACATTTCTGGTTTGTATCAGTAGGAACTATTTGCACATATGTTGAGTTTTTCTGTGTATGGAATTCTCATCACAGTCACTAATGAAGATGCCTAATATAAGAAGTTTGAGATGCACTTGTTGACACCTTACACGATGTGTAGTCTAGCAAGGAGAAGGATTCTTTTATGTGCACATGTGTGCAAGCAGTATTTACAAGCATTCAATAAGAATGGTCACAGACTTGAAACTGAATAGGTTTTATTTTGGCAGAGGATAGGTCTGTGTTGCTTTGCCCATGGGAAGCTATTAAATTACTGCAAAGCCACATGAAAATGTAGGAAGGTCAGCAAATTTGCATAAGAATTGCCATGTGGTGTCCTATGCCAGGCTAGGCGGACCCTTAGCTTTCCCAGCAGGTAACTGATTCTGAAATAATCTCTTATCTTACCATCATCCTGCTGGGGGATGCTCTCTGACCCACAGAAGCTGTCTGGATCTGTGCCTCACCCAGGACTCTGCCGGCCTTTGAGGCTCTATTCTCAGTGATGCTGGGTGTTCTGCCGTGGCTTTTGTAGACTCATGCCATCCCCTGAATAGCTCTTTTGCTTTTCAAGCACATTTGACTGTATCTGGAGGTAGAGCCTTGCACTTTCTGCAGGGAGAGTGAGGACAGAAATTCAGTCACACTGACCAAAAGTATTTTCTGTGACATCTTGCTATAATATTTCTGGTCAGTGCAGACCCTTGGGGGAGATGCAATGCCTCCTGGAGCCCACCACATCCATATGGGCATCCTAGCTGTCCTATTATTTAAAATACATCAGTATTTGCTGCCCCAGTACTCCTGCTAACTGCCACATGGAAGTGTTCCTTGCCTTTGCCTCCTCTCAGGCTTTTGGAGTCTGTGGATGGAGTGCAGGCAGTAGCACTTAGGCAGTGGTCAGCAAAGGGTCTACAATTCATGCCTGTGTGATGGAACATCTTTAGATCAACTTCTCACCTTCTTGCTTTAGACTTCAGCCATCGCTTTCATCTCAGCAGGATATCCAGAGTCATCATTTGCCTCTATTCTTCCTTAGAGCTGATGGGTTTAATATACATGTAAGCAAGATCCCTAAAACTGCTTGAGCATAAATGGCACACGCTTTAGCTTTTCAGTACAGGACTTGCTGGAATAATGCTTCCTTGGTTGTGTAGTCAGCAGAGAGCTCTCTGTGTTCTTACATATCTTTCATCTCAAGTCACATCTAAAAGTAAAATCCAGTGCTCAGGTACATTATATAGATTTGTGACATCTTGTCCTAGGCTGCAGATTAATGAAGCAATGACTGTATTATTCAGCCTTCCCTGCATGTATTTCTTCACTTCTGGCAGATGTAGTATTGACAATATCCTTCATTTAATACGTCAGTCCCCCAAGTATAATTCAGTAGAGGTTACCGATATATTTCTCTATTTCACTTAGCTTTTCTTAACATCATCTGGGGGAGAATTTGGCAGAGCAAAAATTGCACTTCAGATAGTAAGGGAGAGAATGCATTAGTGTGACAGGCAGGAGTACCATTCTGAATGAAGGGAAGAGCAAGTTACATGCTAGTTTTTTTGCTAAGGCATGCCATGTCCCATGTAGCACATGTGGGTTAGAAAAAAGTAGCTTGCGCTGTGTCGTTGAAGAGTACTGTCATGTTGTGACACGTGGCAATCAGGAGAATAAACCACAGTTTTCCAGGTCCTCGGATACAATAAATGGAAGATGGACTGTCTGACTTCATGACAATATTCTCCAAGGCTGCTTGACTGTCAGCTGACAATGTTACTAAGGAGATATCTGTGATAAGAACAGTGCAGTTCTGTGTGCAGCTTCTGACTGCCACAGACAGAAAGCAAGCATGAAAGTCCATGAGTAGTCCTTATGGTTTCTCACTCAAAGCCAGTATGTTTCCATCTTCCAAGTGTAAATCTTACTCCTTACACTCAGAGGAAAAACAGTGAGAATCCCATACCAGGCTGGGAAAATAAGACACTAAATACACATAATTATGGTTCCAGAGTGTGGGTATAATCCAGGCCTAGCAGAAATTTCAGTTTTGCCATAAACTTCATCAGAGAAAAATCTTTCTATTAATATTTTGACTCTTCTATTAGAACTGTGTGTCAGAAACCATCTATGCGGCCAAGTTCCCCACAGAAATTAAAGGTGCTTTTTAAGTTTAGTGATATGCTTATGTACAGAAGCTAGTGAACAGCAAGTTATGCTGTATTTCAAAGAATTATTCATATTCATTACTAATAAAACATAGCATACAGAATTATCATTTCCATTTTTCTTATTTGTATTTACTCTGTTTCATTGATATTGCTTTTTGATTTGTATAGCAAACATATATGCCTTTTTTTTGCTGTAAGCTACGAATGTATGAACTTCAGTTTTTGGCTTCTTTACTTTTATCGCCTCTGAGTAATTCCTTCTCTCTTCCAAAACCTGATTATTGACACCTGAGAAAGGAGCTGCTTTCTCGAGAGATACCTGAAATTCATTACATCAAGCAAAGATAATGGTTTGTTTTTAACAGGACGTAGCTTAATGTAGGTGAAACCTTAAGCATAGGATGTTCTATGTGCCACACCAAGAAATTACCTTTTCTTCATGAACTTTTGGAATTGAGTTCTGACAAATCTTCCACAATGTCAGTGGAATTGAAGGACAGGGAGAGGAATCAGCAAGATGCTGGTTTGTGCACTTAATTTTCAAACAGGTATGCTTGCCATTTTCCCATTTTATTCTTCCTTATCTTTCTTTCAGAAATCTCCTCTACGTTTACCCTCAGAAGCTGAATTTTGCTAACCGACTGGCTTCTGCAAGAAACATTACCATCAAGATCCAGTTTATGTGTGGTGAAGACCCGTCCTGTGCACTGCCGGTAATAAATGCTGAGATTTCTTAGGAGACTTTTGTTTACATGCATTCCTGAGAAACCTCTGAAGAGATAAGTAATTTTTGACTTCCATCACCACAGTTTCTAGTGGGGCCTCAGGAAGCCTAACATCAAAGAGCTTGTGAAGCTTTCATTCTCATCCTAAAGCAGGGCCATACTCCTTGCCCACAACAAGAAAGGCTTGTCATTCTAGTGGAACCAGAGGCATATTACTCTGTCTTATCTAAATTTTCCTACCCTATTTTTGGAAGAAAGGCATAATATTACATCACTATCATGTTGGAATTTCCAAGGGTAAAATTCACAGAGCTTCAGAGACCTTTTGAGAATTATGTAGTTTATTTTCCAGGGTAATTCCTCTGCATGTTTACACATATGCTTAGGTGTTATGCTGGAAGATAAAATTTGGGATCTTCATTGCCCGAACAGTAATGGATGCACGATCATGCAGTGTAGATAGAGCTTTCCATGTTTGGAACACACTGTGTGTTAGGGCATACATGTACGCTACTAGCAGAGCAGACGGTCCTATCTGTGTTCAGGTTATTCAATATGTCTCACTGTAAACTCCTCTATTCAACTTTACCAAGCTTCAGTTGTTCAGTTTTAAGTGTTCTAACCCATATGTGTGCTTCAGCCTGAACTTTTTGGCTATTTTCAGACAGTGTTGTTGACTATTTGAGAATGACATTGAGATACAAATATTCTGTGACTTTATGTTTTAGAGAAAGAAAGAAATTAGTGGAAATACTACTTTGAGGAAACTTTAGTCCAATGATCTGTTGGACCAAAGACTATCACTCAACCAGCCTTTATCAGTGTGCTGACATTGTACAGTGTATGGTTTACTGCCTTACTGCCACATAACCTGTGGAACTGAAACCAGAGCATCAGTAGCGTTTTCCAAGCCACAGTTCTTCCAGAGCTGGAGCTGTGCCATGTGAATGTAACAAATCCTTTTACACAACACTGCATTTTGGTTTTCTTAAGCTCTGCCTGTGCTATGATTAGGTTTTGACAAACACTTAGGACAGACACACTTCATCCGGCTTTCCTCTCCACTGGAAGTGACCTTCCTCTCAACACATATATGTGTAGACTTGCACAGTGCAGAGATTCTTGCCTAAGCTCATCTCCCAAGGCTCCCTTTAAATTATTGGATTTCAAGACCTTACCATGGGCCTGGTGTCTTAGGGAAGCAAATCTAGCACCAGAAATGCCTAATTCTATTCACTGATTGTATAAAGGGACTTTGGACCCCTAAGGCAAGGTGAGATGTATCTCACCCTGAATGAACAGGCTACAACTGAAAAACAAAACTTCTAAAAATAACTTTAATTTAACTTTTTGGTACATAGATAAAGGCAGGGTGACAATATGGAAGTGGCTTGCCGTGAGCTTTTCCTGTGATTCCTAATTTTTTAGTTCATGACTAAAGAATGTGATACGAGGTCACTGACTAGTGACTCTAGAAATAACTCTGCTCCATTTTCCTGGTGTTTTACCCTGAATGGAGTGTGGGGAAGGTGCATGGTAATAGGGCATATCTTAGCAACAAGCTAAGATAAAATTGAGGAGTCATTGTAAGTCTTCACATATTGTCTTAAATTTTATACTCAGTGTCGACAAATAAAGGCTGTAGTCCTGATTGCTGTTACTTTTCTTTTCTTCTTAATGTAGGTAATTTTTGGGAAATCTTCAGGTCCAGAATTTGTCCAAGAAATATACACAGCTATCACATATCACAATAAGTAAGTGTTGTTACTATTCCTATGACTTGAGAATTATTAATCATGATCTCTTCGCATAATTGTTACCCTACATAGTTCATCAAGGAATGTAATTTTAAATATTTATATTTTATGCATTTTATCATATCTAATTTGGAAGGCTACATGCATTTGCATAAATGACCATTGCTTTTCTTGTTTTAAGCTTTTTAGTAGTTGAGAGTATTCCTACTAAGAAGATTAAGAAGCAGGAGCAGGAAGCAGCACAACTTTTGACATCATTCACTTCAATAAATTCACAGATCCTAAAGAGCTGAAGGGATATTCTCATTCTCATGAATGAGAACTTGGGATTTAAGATTTGCACAATACTTAAACTGTAATCCAAAACTGAGATTGAATGTTTTTTAAAGTATAGACATACGTGGAAGCTGAAACTGTCCAGCTGATTTTGTCTGTTTTCTTCATATTCAAAGCTGTAGATTGTTCATAAATGTAACTCTATATGTGTGTGTAAATATATTTATATTTTGTTTAAGGATTTATATTTTTTCAGGATTTATATAGTTTTATAACCATAGCATCTAAAAGCCTACTGGCAAATTTGCCTCTTGCTCAGTCTCATATTTGCATTGGGAACATGCTTGGTGTTTTTTTTAAACAGATCCCCTGACTTTTATGAAGAAGTGAAAATTAAGCTGCCAGCAAAACTCACAGAGAAACACCATCTATTGTTCACATTCTACCACATCAGCTGCCAGCCAAAGCAAGGAGCATCTGTGGAAACCCTCTTAGGGTATTCAGTAAGTTTCATGCGATACATAAGCATACGTGTATGTGTATCTGATGCAAACATACTCTTTGCTTGTCAAGAATTTTGTCATTTATTCCCTTTCTGGTTATGGTAATACATTGAAATCAGTGGAAGGTCTTAGTGTGAGTTCATAGAAACTAGATGCAGCCTGAGATATGTTACATCCTCATCCTATAATTTTACAGCATTAAATGTCTTTGAACTTAATGAATTCACCTGATTCAACTGAAACATGCACCTAAACATTTGCAACAAAAATGCTTTATAGCATATAAGCTCATTCTGTTAGATTTAATTTATTGCAAAAAAAATCCCTAAAACAAATGCAGTTACAATTATCATTGTTACTATATTCATACATACATTACAGCTAATGTAATATTTTCATTTAGATTTCACATGGCGCATAATTTCTATTCCAAATTTTCTTTTATCCACATAAAAATTAAAAAACAGAAAGAACCAAAAAGCTAAAATGTAATTCTCTTGCATTCTTTATCTTCATGATGAGACTAGCATGTTTTAGATTAAGAAATACATGTTGTAACATTGTCTCTCTGATGTTTTTTTTATCAATCAATATTTTTAACTGGACATTTTTTTATATGAAAGGAAAACATTAAAGATGATATATAGCAGCGGCCGAGGCCTTTCGGGCGGAGGCTGGCTGAGAGACACCAAGCAGACCAAGGTATGGCGGAGAGAAGAGGGGCAGTTTATTTACAGCAAAAGCTTTTTATACTCTATCAAACTCCAACAGCAAGTGGTCAGTGAAAAATCCACCTCCCATGCTGATTGGTCACACCCGGTGTCAAACATAGAGATTAGAAAAGTGAAAGAATGCAACTTATCTATGTTCTCCGTGAGAAAGAACAGAAAGATTCCAAACAGTGCAACCACAATGATAATGCTTCAGATTTGAAAATGTCCTAGAGCTGTGGTCAGCAATTGAGCTATGGGACCAGACAACGCTTTCCACATGTTCTTGCTATGAATTTTGGGGTGGGGTTCTGTTTATGTATTTTTGTTGGTCTTCTTGTTTGTTTGTTTGTTGTTTGTTTGTTTGTTTGTTTGTTTGTTGGCTGGCTGGCTGGCTGGCTGGCTGGCTGGCTGGCTGGCTGGCTGGCTGGCTGGCTTTCGGGTTTTCTTAATCCCAGTGCTGAGCATCCTTTCACATGAGCTTTTTTTTTGTGGACAGTTATAGTCCCACCAATGCCAGTGGGATTATTAAGAAATAAATTAGTTCAGGACCAAGACTTGACATAGGTGAGAACTTAATTTTCAAGTTTCTGTGCACCTGAATACAAAATGCTTCTGCCCTGTGATACTCAAATTTCAGACTTGAACACAAATTAAATGTGTCTAAATATCAATGCAGGGTTACGACAAATCAGTCTGGTGTGGTGACCACAAGGAAGATGTTCAGTTTATCCCCAACAAAACTTTAGCTGTAGATTTGCTTCAATACCAAGGATCAGTGTACTCAAGATACATCACTTTTTAAATAGAAACATGGACTTCACTAAATCCTTCTGATAGGATTTATTAGAAAAATGTATGTCACACATGAGAAGCTCTGTGTTTGTTTTCTTCAAAAGAGATGGTGTGTAAAGCAGTCTTGTACATTTTTCTACAGTAGCTATCAGCTATCTTTGAATTTAAAATACAAAGAAATTACTGTTGAATGGGTTAGAGCAGAGAAGTTTGGGTCAATATCTCATTTGTTGTTTTGTTGACTGTATCTAACAAATTAGATAAATAGCTCTAACCATATATCATCATGAATATTGCTGTGTTTTCTCTTCATTTGTTTCAGTGGCTGCCAATTCTATTAAATGATCGTCTTCAAACTGGACATTATAGTCTTCCTGTTGCATTGGATAAACTGCCTTTACACTATTCCATGCATTCTCCTGAGGTAACAAACAAAATTTTTAAAAGATAATATTTTTCTAATGTAGGAAAAATAAGTGTAAGTGTTTTACAAACTAACGTTGCTGTCTGCTGGTAGGCAGT
Source organism: Acanthiza pusilla (assembly GCA_036630365.1). NCBI lineage: Eukaryota > Metazoa > Chordata > Aves > Passeriformes > Acanthizidae > Acanthiza > Acanthiza pusilla. The sequence goes on from JAXCHO010000007.1 coordinate 10,294,341, forward strand.
GCCTTCTTTTTTCTTCTTTAAAAGGGGAAGGGTCTGGAGAAAAATGTTCTTATTATTGTCACTGGTGTTATTATTTTATATCATTATACTGTTTTTTTAAAGTTAGTTATACAAACAAATTCTTGTAAATTGTCTAATCAGGAATACATTTGTTTAGAGAGTGTCAAATCAATAATTCAATTTCTTCCATAGGATAATTTGTTCTTTTTTCCTGTGGCTTTGTGGGAGAGGAAGTAGAAATGGAATCAGGTGGTATGACTGAAGCAGAAAACTGCCCTCTCAGTAAACATGGCATGTAGGAAACTTGTCCAGAGGGTTTAAACTGCACCACAGCTCCATGGAGTGCCTTTGGTAGTGCCTTGGCCAGAAAATTTTTGCCTTAACAATATCCCATCAGAAGATGTATATTCACATGGTTTGTGCTAGACGTCCAGCTGAAATTTTCTAAATTTCCCTGTTCAGTGCATCAGCTTCTGTCCAAATATCTATGAGAACAAAGAGATGCCTAGCTGTCATCCTCTGTGCAGCCCTGAATTTAGATATGTAAAATGAAGGGAATATTGTTAATACCCTATAGACCCTCATGTAAACAGAATTTCTGTTTGATCACTAAGAGGAAGATGATTCCCATATTTTTTTTCCATCACAGAAAATTCCATCTCAGCAACCACCTATAAAGTGGGTTGAAGGACACAAGGGCGTTTTCATTGTTGAAGTTCAAGCTGTGTCGTCTGTCCACACTCAGGTAATGCTTGAGTTCTTACTCCACCAGAAGTAACACAGAGCTGTAGTTTCATTTCAAAGAAAATTCAGATGTCCAGGCCAATTTAGCAGGTTTATGAAACTGAGATGTTTAATCCCACACAGGTTGAAAAAAAACATTAGGAGCTATGGAAATAACCTGATATCCTTAGTGAATGAAATCCTTTGGTGAAATTAAATCTATTGGTGGAAATGAACAAATGAACACCCTTGGCAGCAAGTCACAATGAGCAATAGGGAGCCTGGTGTCCTCTCATGTCAGCAGGAGTCTGCTCAGGCTGTGGCTGAAAGACACTGGCAGGGCACAGTGCCAGTTCCTGTAATCTGCATGTTCTGTTCTTCAAGGCTAGTTCAGACAATGTGTCCACATCTCCAAAGACCTCCCTGCCTCCATGGACAGGTTATGCACTACCAGTACATGTTAAGCAGCTCACTTGTCACTCTCAGGACAGAAGCTTAGTGCTGGGTGAGAACTCAGTGATTCTGGTCATTTAAATGTGATAGGAAATTGGATCTTTGCCCTTCTTATTGAGATAATGGTTTGAGACAGATTGGCTTTGTTTTGCTTCTGCTGCTTTTCAGTGTCTTCTTACCCCTTATGCCATTGCAGTTAAACCTGGTAAATATGTCCGAACAGCTGAAGGCCCTGTGTCTGAAGCAGGTCTATCACCCTTTTGCAGCACACTTTTTATATACAAATGGGGTGCACTCACAGGGCACATGAATTGTATGTCGCTGGAACTCAGGTGTGAGTGGCAGAGGGACTATAAGACCTACAATGTGACAGAGTTTTATCAGAGAGAGGGAACAGTCTTTTGCTCATTACATAGAGCTGCTCATTACATGGAGCATTCAGTTTAGTGAGGGCAGTAACTTTTCTGCCTTTGAGCTGATCTAACCACAGTCTGAATTTGAGCCAGATGAATAGGAGCAAATGAAATGCTGTGACAGCTGCCTTACAAGTTGATCACTCAGAGCAGCCACTACTGAAAGTCAGAAGGGTGAAAATCTCTTCTTTCATCCCATCAGGTGGTACAATCAGGCTTTACTTAGCTAGCAGTAGCCTGAACTATATTGACTTCGCTAACTGTGAGCACACTGTATTTGCAGGACAACCACCTGGAGAAGTTCTTCACTTTGTGCCATTCTCTGGAAAGCCAGGTGACATTCCCCATTCGACTGCTGGATCAGAAGATTACAGAGGCTTCACTGGAGCATGAATTGAAACTCAGCATTATCTGTTTGAATTCTTCACGCCTTGAACCTCTTGTCTTATTTTTGCATTTGGTACTAGATAAACTTTTCCAGCTGGCTATACAGCCTATGGTCATAGCTGGACAGACAGGTATTTACTGGTTCATGACCTTCAAGAGGCTTTGCAAGCAACCTAGAAATGTGGGGGAAATGGTTGCTCAATATCTAGACTCGGATTTGCTATGAAGGGTAGTCCACTTCAGAAAGGGCTGTGCTTCTTAAGACAAGAAATTCACTGCACAATTTAAACAGACTGAACTGAGTTCCTTCCTTCCCTCCCCCTACGTATAAGACTCTTACTCTTTGGTTGGGAGGTACATTAAACTGTAGTCTTCTACTTACCTGAAAATATAGGTTGGAAAGTGGGTTGTGGTCCAACTTTGTTTGGAATTGATTTGTTTTGCAAGTAAAACACCAGGAAAATGCTTATCCTACAACTGACACTGCTGTCATCATCATATCCTCTGCCCAAATATCTTTAGGGAGAGTTGAGTGAGCACAAAACCATAGAGTATAATTGTGAACACGGATTTTTGTGTTACTGAGGGTGCCAGTTGCCCATAACGTGTTAACTCTGGAAGAATGGAATACTTGGAGACAGTGGTGTAATTCACTTCCTATCTCATTTAGATAATCAACATTTACTATCCACTACACCATTTGTGCAAAAGCCTGCTAGCTTGTATTTGTCTATCAGCTAGAGAGTAATGAGGCTTAGTATTCTGCAAGAAGAGAGTTCACAGGAAATGTGTGAAGGCTGCTAGAAATGGTAGTTAACAGTTACAGTCTGTTTTTACGTAGCACTAAGTGACAGAACAGCAGGAGCTGGGTTGAAAGTTACTGGGTCTGCTGAAGAGTTTTCATTGTCCTGTGTAGACTTTGGGTCTGGCCAGGCATAGCAGTTGCTGTCTAGAGCTCTGAATTTGTTAAGGACTGAATTGAGACTTGTAAGATTAGCTGTTGATACAAAGAATGTGTTAGACCCTTCAGTGCTGACTCTAATTCTTACCTTTGTTCCACAGCCAACTTCTCGCAGTTTGCCTTTGAATCTGTGGTTGCAATAGTGAACAGTCTCCACAACAGCAAAGAGTTGAGCAAGGATCAACATGGGAGGAACTGCCTCTTGGCATCTTATGTGTACTATGTATTTCGTCTACCAGACCCTCAAAGAGAAGTAGTCAAACAAGGTATTATTTGGGCAAGGGTTGCAAAAAGTATTATTTTTTCTTGATATATGGTGTTCAGCATGGCACTTCTGAGAGAAGGACTCAAGGCACTGACCTGTAAGATGGCAAAAACAACTTCTCAGACCCAGACTGCATACCATTTAAGCACTACACTGTTCTGATACATCATTTTTCTCAGAGGTAGGTCAGGAATACCAGTGCTGCGAAGTGCAGTATGGGCTTGCCCCTCATAGTCTCCATCCCTCTGTTACTCGTTTAAGATGCAGGGTTCAGGTAAGAGGACTCCACAGCTACAAGCAATGTTATAGCTTCATGAAGATGAATGCCAGAGAGATTGCCTAAACTAAAGCTTTTCCTAGAATAATCTCCTTCATAAGTTAAAATGGCCTTAAGATGCCAGTTTTTTACTGACCTGTACATCAGTAAATTACTTTCCATGCAAAGTAACCTACTGCCAAGTGGAATAAGGCCAAGCTCACCCAATATCTCCATTGCATTAAGGTTGTCATCAGATGATAAAATGCTGTATGACGAGCAGGTTTAGACAGGTGATCCTTCTCCTCAGGTCTGGCGAGGCCATAGCTGGAGTGTTGTGTCCAGCTCTGAACTCCCCAGGACAAGAGAAACATGAACATGTTGGACAGAGACCAGCCAAGGGCAACGAAGATGGCAAAGGGTCTGGAACGTCTCTTCAGTGAAGACAGGCTGGGTGTGTCCAGCCTGGAGAAAATAAGGCTCAGGGAGGATCTTCAGCATACACAAAGAGCTGAAGGGAGAGAGCAAAGAAGGCAGAGCCTGTCTGTTTCCAGTGGCACCCAGTGACAAGATCAGGGGCAATGGGCGCACACTGAAATACTGTGAATGTGAGGGAGCAATTCCTCTGAGCGTGGCTGAGCACTGGCACAGGTTGGCCAGGGAGGTTGTCTGAGCCTCTCGCCTTGGAGATAGTAGAAAGCCACCTGGATGTAGTCCCAGGCAGCTGACTCAAGGTGACCCTGCTTGAACAGAGGGGTTGGACCAGATGGTCTTCAAAGGGCCCTTCCAACCTCAACCATTCTGGTATTCTGCTGCAATCATTGTCCTAAAGCCCATAAGATTAATTTGATTAATTAGTATATAATAAATTACTTACCACAAGCAGCTGTGCTGTGGGAGCTAAAGATATGTCGGCCTTTTTCTCTTTTCAATATTAACTTAAATCCCCCTCGAAGGACATTTAGAATGGTATTAGGATATGCTAAAATCTCTGAGCTCATATGCACTTGGAAATTCTTTAACCTGGAAAAAGAAGGTCCATGGTGAACCTGAAAACTAGATAATCATTTAGTGAAATTCCTGATTGCAGTGCTCCCTGTTTCCTTGGGTACTTCAAACATGGTATTGAATCATATGTGTTGAAGGTGCTGTTTTGTGTTTAGGCCCGTGAATATTGTCTTAACCTACAGCAAGTTAAAAAGAGCTGAAGGGAAGAAAGAACTATTGTAATAGTGCTGCTACTCAGGTCACCCTATTAATCTTTGGTTACTGCTTGTGTAATCACCCTGTGAGCTGTTGACTGAGATAATATCTGCGCCTTGTTATTCAATGATTATGTTGATTGTTGATGAAGCAGTTGGTAGTGGGTTTTTCAGAACCTTTATGCTTTTCAAAACACTGATGTTATAACAGCACTGAGCAAAACCAGCTTGAGTCTTGTGTTTGTGTCACACACATGTCCTTTAGTCTTAATTCAAACCTCTCGCTGTGGCAGGTGGAGGCAGCAGTGCCATTTCGACAGAGTCTCGTTATTACACCTTTGGACGCACCTCTGCAGTGTCTGTGGGAAATAAACTCCTGCAGAGCCGAGTGATAAGCTGCAGCAATCCTGACATCACTGTTACACAAGCTGCTACTGATGAGGAGGCCAAAAACATCATGCCCTCCAAGGTAAGAGAATGAAGTCAAATACCTGAAGAATGGCAGGTTAGGCCATATTAGGCCCAAAACCTAATAATCTAGATTTTGTGTTTGGTGGTTGGATTTGCTCCTTGTAAATGCACTGCATGTATCATCAGAAGCATTTGCTGTTTGGCATATCTGATTCGGCACAGGTAAAGGTTAAATCCCATCGCTAAATTCTGATGTCTCTTACCAGTGGAGGGCAAGAGGTAAGAGCTCTATCTCTTGTTTGTGGCTTAGACACTCCACAGAGGCATTTTCTTTTTTGAATGTGCCTCCCTCTCCTGTTATTCTGGACATTTAGGTTCTGTTCACATCTGGTGACCTGGTCTGGTCCAAGTTACACTGTCAGTCACAGCAGTCACAAGACTTTTCTTCCTTTTTTTTTCCTTTGGTGATAAGTAGTTGACTGGTTTAAAAATACAATAAAATAAAAAAATAAAAAAAAAAAAATAAAAAAGGTAGCCAATTATATGACAGCAGCCCCATAGTTTTATACTATGGCACGTGCCATAGTGCAGATGGCACGTGCATAATTTGTACCTGTGTCTTTCCAAATACTTCATTCAACCACACAGTGAAATAAAGGCTTCTCTGCGCCCTCATCCATGGCTACATATACCTCCAATGGCTTGGAGGACAGAAAGGCTGATGACATCCAGGAGGAAGGATTTTGTTTCCCTGACTGGCACCGGGTGCTTGCTGGTCTACAGCATCCCAGCCCATCTCAGAGCTTTAGAGGATGGTTGTGCACAGCTGTCTGGGGAAACCAAAGTCTAGAGTTCGCCATTCAGCTGGAATGTGTGCTGGAAGCTGTGCCTCTGACAAAAGTAGGATTTTCTCCCCTGTGCAAGCAGTCTGCTGCTGGTTGCAGCCCTGGCAGAGCTCTGCAGCAGCATGTCTGATGAGCTCTGAACCGTATCCCCCCTCGCTTTTCTTTGAGTGTTATATATGTAAAATACTGCTACTCAAGTAGGTTTTTTTCAAAAATATTTTGAAGTCTTTTCTCTGTTGAAAGGCCACGCATCTCTCCAGTTAAAATGAATAGGTACTTGTCTTCAGAAAATTAAACCAGAACTAGTAAGATACACAGGCTTTGACAATTTATTTGATTTGTTCATATACACATATGTATTCATCCATAGCAATTTTTAATAATGTAGATTTGAATTTAATAGCTTTATGACTTTTAGTCTAATGTATTTTGTCCTAGGGGGGAAAAAAAGGCAGAACAAAGAGCTCAAGGCATTTTTCCAAATTAATACAGAATTACAATTTGTGATATTACAGCTTCATCACATTGATAAATGTAGCAATTTACAATTGGTTACTGCCGTTTCACTGCCTTTAAAACTGGCCATACTTTCAATGGAAGGAAGGCTTCAAGGGGCTAATTAATTTCGGATGTAGAGCCGGAGGGTAAATTTACACCGTTTAAAGGGTGAGTCGTATCCTCCAAAGTGCAGCCGCAGTGCTGCCGTTGGGCACGCGATGGCAGTGCTGGCACTTGCACCCTGCCAGTGCTGCTGCCAGGTGGTCTTCAGCCTCCCCTGGGAAGGGGGATGGGGAGACGGAAAGAGAAGAGTTGTTTAGATGAACTTCTGTGCATGCCTTAAAAAAAACCCAAAAACCACAACAACCCACACACAAAAAAACCAAACAAAACCAAAACGGAACCAAAAAACCCAAACCCCCCCCCAAAAAACAAAACAAAACAAAACAAAAAAAACCCCAAACCACCCAACCAACCAACCAACCAAAAATTAAAAATAAAAATAATAATTAAAAAAAAAAGCCCTTAAACCCCCCCACCACTGTGGGTAATTTCTTCTCTGTTAATTAGATTAAGTTACTAGTTAATTTACTATTATATATCTACTTCTTCCATTTGTGTCCTCCAGCCTCTGGATCACAGCTCCAGTCGAATGTCTTACTACGTTGAAGGAACAAATGACATGTCAGGCCTCTGTGCAAGCACAAGACCACCCAATAAAAAGGTAGGCTTGAGGGAGCTCCTTTCAGAACCTGGAGCATTCTGAGGTAGTGCTGCAAATTAGCACTTCTAAATGAGGAGAGAAAAGTGACAGAACAAAACATCAACCAGTTTTATCAAACAAGGAGTTTGTGATGAAATATTAAATCAGTGGGTAAACATTACTCAAACTTTTCTGCTTCTGCTCCAGAGTCTTTAGATTCTTTTTCCAGGACAGATTCAGACAAGTAGAAGCCCGTCTGGATCCTCCCTTTGCTCTCTTTCTCAAGGTCTTAGAGCCTCAGTCATTTTCCACTGCTATTTACCCTTGGATACATGTCTTTACATGTTACAGTAAACTCCATTCAGAAATATTTGCCTCCTCTGTCTTCTGTAAAGGATTATTTTCTTGGTCACTTTTTGTAGCTTTTTAGAACCAAGCTTTTTGTAGTCCATTTGTAGATCTGAATTTCCTAAAAATTTAGATAATTGAGATTGTGTTCAGATCTCGTGTTCAGATCTCACTGTAAAAAGTATTGTCTCCAAGTACAAATGTCTTTACAAGGTCTGCTGTGGTTATTGCTCCATCCTTCTCTCCCACCATAGAGTCAATCTTACTTCCAGCTTCTCTCAGTGAAATATGGATGTGCTAAACAAAAACACTTAGCAGGTAGTGGGAAACATGACTGCTCCCTGTCACACATGCAGACAATGACCTGAGGGTAGTCCAATGGCATTTCCCTGTTCAGTTATACACGGTTCTGGATCCACAGAAAAATGGTCTAAAAGTCTGCTTTCCAACAACAGTCTTTAAATGTCATTTTGGTCAAATCCACCTTCTGGTCCTACAAAGATGCCTACACATCCCCACCCTGCTCACCCTCTATTATGGAGAAATTTACCACAGGGAAGATGGGGGATGTTGAAAATGAAAGATGAGTTGGTTAAAAAGCCATCTTCCAACGGTCTGTGTTTATTTTCTAGCATTTCCATGAAGAACTGGCATTGCAGATGGTGGTCAGTACGGGCATGGTGAGAGAATCAGTCTTCAAGTATGCCTGGTTCTTCTTTGAGCTCCTGGTAAGGTTTGACAGTGCTATTTTACAATTAGTTAATGGTGGCATGTAATAGGTACTCCAGGCACAGATTCAGTTGAGTGGTGATCTTTTCAGTTTTTCAGCCCCACTGCGTAAAGGAGAGGTCTAAAATAACGAAAGTACATCTAAAGAATTCTTCATATTCATCCCTATTCCTCACTATGGCAGTGATGGCAAAGTTCTGCATGAACTACATGAGCAATAGTCCACAGCTTGCAAAAGACTGAGAGACACTCCTCAACCCAGCCCTTCCTTCTCTGTGAATACCTGTTCCTGTCTTTTCCATTTTGTTAACAACATAGGAGCAGTGGCAAAACTCCACCAACTCACAGTTTCTACAGAGTCCTGAGCTGATGTATGTCAGTGGAAAAAATGCACTGATTCCCACTCTCAGCATACAAGTAATGCAACATAAGGTCAAGAAATAAGAATTCCACAAGTGCTATTCCCTGCTTGTCATCATGAAGGGCAAAAGTTGCAAGCGGCAGCATTTCAGAACTGCAGGGGGTTTGGGGAGGGTGATTCTGATTTCAGGTGCTGAGAGTAGCCAACTGCATGAATATGAACAGGAATCATGTCTGTCTGTATTTGAGTCTTAGACTCTCTGTTGTCATTGCCACTGCATGTGGGATTTATCACAGCTGCTCTGAGAAAATGAGTGATTACTTTCAGGGGAAAAAGAAATAGGAAATCTCAATCTCACAAAAAAGCAGTATTTTACCTCCAGTGTGGGCATTGTTTTAGTACTCTTTCTTCTGCCTTGTAGATAAAGAGTATGGCTCAGTATGTTCACAACCTAGAGAAGCAAGACAACCCACGAAGAAGCCGGTTCTCTGATCGTTTCAAAGATGATATTACCACTATTGTTAGTGTCATTACCTCAGAGATTGCTGCACTTGTAGTCAAATCACCGAAGGTAAGTGTATGAAATAAGCACCATGGGTCCTTGCTACTCATCTTGTGTTACACTGCACTACATTTAATCTTGTTTCATCATCAAGAGTGATGCTAGAATTTGGCCAATATTCTCACAGGGACCTTAAGTGAGCATTGCAACAGTGTAAAGCGCAGCCTTACGCTCCCTTGGCAGATGGTTTGTTTTTGTTCAGCTCAGTTCCCCAGCCTGCTTCTTAGTGTGGCTGCAGTGTGCAAGAAGAGAATTCCCATTCCTGTCGACAGGAAAGGCTGAACATCCATTTTCATTTGCAGTGATGGTTTATCACAGGTTAGCTAGCAAATCAGACTGCAGTCCCAGCAGGACTTCTTCCTTTTATCCCCTTTTGCAGTCACCCTCAGACCTACTGCATTGTGCTTAGTTCCTCATTTGACTTCTCTGTAGCAGTGGGATGTGCCACAGGAAGGCAAAGCTCCTCATGGTGTTGCAAAAGCCAGCCACAAGTGATCTAACCCTTGATCTCTTTATTTAAGAGTCACTGGCCACTTAAAAATTAAAGACAAGAAATAAGCCCTAAGTCCTGTGAAATTCTTTCTCCTTTTAACAAACTGCACGGATACAACAGATTGTAAAGTTGAAAGGATCACAAATCATGATTTTTATTTTAACATTGTTACTGTCAGCTTATGTCACTGGTACCACTCTGGACTGGTCAGTAGACAAAGCTAAGGCCACAGATAGGCACTTGAGTGACTGTTGTTTGTTCAGTTGTTGAGCCAACTTCTTTTCATGCCCCAGAGCTGCCAAATGCACGGTGCTAGCCCAGCAGAGTGCTCTGCTGCAGGGCAGGGCAGAGGATGCTGCAGAGGTGGCCTGCTGGGTCACTTTTCAACAAGCACAGTTTCCTGATCCACTTCTCCAAGTGCTGTTGAGGAGTAGAAACTGGGAAAAGGCAAGACCAGAAAAATGGGGGCAGAGAATGGCAGATGGGATTGTCACTGTCCGCCAAAACATTCTTGAAGCTTTACCTTGAAGTTCAATCCTTTGTGTGCATCTGTGACAGCCACAGGCAGAGAAATAATTTCCACATTAATGTTTACTTAGGGCATCAGGGACTTTTCTTTTAAATATGTTGTGGAATAAAAAACTTTTGCATTAAAAATGCTTTAACAGAACTGTAGGCTTTGCAAAGAGATTAGTATTTATGGCTGCCTCACAAGAAATACACAGGTTTTTGTGGGCTATTAATTCAATTCGATTTTGATAGAATGAGTGTAGGGAACCTGATTATGTGTGAAAATCCAACTGCTGTGTTTTTCAAATTAGGGCCATTGGTTAGGTGTACAGAGTAGCAGGCAATGTGTGTCTGATTTGTAGTAGGCAATGTGTGTCTGATTTTTAAATCCAGGCAGTGATAATCAATGTTTCAATACATGGTTGAGCATGTCAGATTGCCCTGGATTTCTACAGTGATATGTCTGGCATATGCCTGCCTGCCCAATAAAGTGGTGAAAAACTAGTTTTTTGTTCACAGTAGAAAAATGTTTTCCTGTGAAAATTCCAGATTGTAGAGAATATATATATATAATTCCGGAACAGCAACAAAAAGCTTGAGAAATGAAAAAGCGAATTGTAACCACCCTGAGGTGCTGCACACCTGTTCTCACTAGTCAGAGGTGCCAGTACAGGCAATATTTTTCTCAGTCATCTCCTCTGACAGTTTTGAGCATTAAATGTGTGCAGATCCCTCAGGCATCTCCACTAATTTCTCTTGATGAACTACATAGGCTACTGAGATTTTATTATTTAAATTGGTGTGTTTGAAGTAACTGTAGCCTCATTTTAGAGGGTACATGAAGTTCTTTGTGATTATTGCTTGAGGCTGTGTATCTCTGGTAATCAGGCCAATTCTAAGCTTACAAGTGTTGAATGGTGGAATACTTACCAGTATTTTGTTTTACACTTAAAATTTCTAAACAAAATACTTAGCATTCAATCAGCAAAGCCAATACAGGTTTTTGTTAATATTTTATATATTTTAGATACCTAAAGCAGCATTCTCTGATGTACAATTTAAAAAAGAGTCATATTCAGAACTGCAGCCAGTAGAGAATTCAGAGCAGGTCTTAAGCTCCATTTCATTGTTGCCAGCCCAAAGGTGTGCACAAATGAACTCTTCATTCATCCCATGACATTTCTCTGTGAAAGCTGTGAAACAGTTGAAATAATTTACAGAAGTGATTCTGTGCAATTTTAACAAGATCACGTGAACTGGAGAACTGAAACAATCTTGTCCTGTATTTTCCCTGAGATGGTTCTGGGAGCTGACCCCTACACTATTTTTTCATTATCCTAAAAAAGTCTTCCCCCTTTATGTAAGTTTTATACATCATAACTATGTTTTTTCTTTTTTTAAGGAAAGTGAACAAGCAGAAAAAATTAATATCAGCCTGGCATTTTTCTTGTATGATCTTCTTTCTTTAATGGATCGAGGATTTGTGTTTAATCTCATCAAACATTACTGTAATCAGGTAGGCACCATGCATGATTGAGATTGCATTTGGCTTATGTGTTTTGCTCTGTTTGATTAGTTTATCCATCAAGATCCCTTGAGTTGTGTTAAAGGTCCAGGTAAATTTCCTATTTCCTATTGCATATGCAATGATTTTAAAACTTCTTTTGATTTGTGATCTGCAGGGGAAAAATAGAGTGGAGGTGAAGACTTTTTTAGAAATGTCATAGCTTGCACTACTGCAAAACATCCATGGAGTCACTTTTCTTTCCGTGCATTTTTACATCCCTTAGCAGTAGGGTCTGCAGGCCATAAAGATAAACTTTCTGACTCCTCCAGTGCTGTGAGGACAGTATTTAGATTTTGGGGAGTCACTCAAAATTATACATCTCTGTCTTCTTGCTTTACAATTCACTGAAAATTAAAAATAAATCATGATGCAGGATGTTGTTATGAAATTATTTGTTGTATGTAATGAGGAGCATTTTCCTTCTGTTTCATGACCTGTATGTGTGCAGGTGCCTCAGGCATCTCCACTAAATCCTCCACTGATGTCATTGTTGATAAGAAGGGAAGTGACAAAAGCATCACCACTGTAATGCTTAGCAGGACATTTTATGAGTTTGCCACAGACTCAGGAAAGTTCAGTTTGTTTTTCATTTTTGTCTTGTGCAAAAGACAAAAACATTGTATATTTTTGTTTTGGGAGAAAAGAAGAAAGAAACTATTTACTCTCTCTTGAGAAGTTGTTAAGTCAGCTGGGGAGTAGGCAGAGAGAAACCATCACTGTTAAACAAAGAGCATCTAATGTATGGAAACTAGTTAGGTGCAAGTGAGCATTTTAATGCGTGCTAAGCTACATGCCTATTTTCTTTTCAGGGAGGATATTTCACTGAATGGTAATTTAAACAGTAACAGCCCATCACTTGACACTTTTTTGTTTGTTTTTCCTAGCTTTCAAACAAGCTGAATTCCCTCTCCACCCTGATTTCCATGAGACTTGAGTTCCTGAGAATTCTCTGCAGCCATGAGCATTACCTCAATCTGAACCTCTTCTTCATGGCATCTGCATCTGCTCCAGCATCTCCCTCTCCATCCTTAACCTCCCAGGTAGTCGTCCATTAGATGGTATTGCATGCATGTCACATGAAAGACATGTAGAAAAAGACATACATTGCTCTGTGTTCAGATCCTTAAGTTAAAATTAGCCCCTGTTGCATCAGAGAGAAAAATTCCCCTCTTGAAAAAAGACGGACAGAAGACAAACAACAGCAGGAGTACTACTGCAAAACTGCATCTACACAAATTAAAACTGAATGTGACACAGACACGCGGTCCCCTGGAAATGTGTGCACAGAACATGCCTTTGAGGTAGACATACAAGGCCTAAAAGGAGCACAGCCCTGAAGGCTAACTTACAGGCACACCTTTATCCCATCCACACACAACCACAAATATGTATTTCAATACTTGTTCTGGAGAATTATGGCGTTCAGCAATGCCCAGCTAATTTTCTGTGTGTTTGCCTTCTAATGGAACTTCTTATTCTCCAACTGGAAGTAGACAGAGATCTAAGTTAGTAACTAATCAGCATCTAAATTAGTAACTAATACACTACAATTTTTAATATCCTGGAATTGAGAATTTCTCTTGAGCCTTCATGTTGTTTAGAGAAGGATTATCAGGCTTGCTTCCTCCAATAGCAGTGTTCTTTGGTCACGATTTCTCCCCCCTGTCCATAGTACAGATCGTGCTATGTCTTTGTTCATGATTTCTCTGTGGTTTTTTGGACAGTGTTCTCCTTTTTATTTGAACTTTATGATTTTCCGTGTGCAAACACTCATATGTCCTGAATGGACCATGCAGTCTCTGTCATATCTCATTTCTGCAGAATTTTTTGTAGATTTGGCCTGATACTGACTCAGCTCTAGATTTCCTGAATGTCAGGACATCCCATGATCTTCCTGACCATGGAGTTCACAAACATGTCCAAAAAAGAAATTGTTGATTGGCACACCACACTGTTTAGCCAATCTTGTGCTCTTCTCCTCTGCATTCTACTGAGATGGTTTCTTGCTTTTCTGCAATGGGGCAAACCTCCTGTTGAAGGCTGCCAGCATCTCTGTTTTCCACCTCAGTGGTCTGGACTTGGATGAAGCAGAGGTCAGGACTGGGATGAAGCATTTCAGTGCAATGCTCTGTAATTGCCACAATGCTTGGAGGCAGGGGAACGGAATTGACACTAAAAATGGTGGGAGGTACAAAACCATTCTGAGTAATGGAGCAGTTCAAATTAATGGCTTCTTTTTTGAGTGTCATTGCCAAAGGATTGGTTAGATGCTAAGATGTGCTACATCTCATGCCTTAATAAGGGTTGTCACAGGTCAAAAATAGCTAATAATATTTTCTTGACATTTTTCCTGGTCTTAAAAGTAAAGCATGAAAGTCTTGGAGTCAGATGTCACAAAAGAGTCAGCTAATACTGATTCTGGACACCAAAGAGCTGGAAATGTGACTCTTCTGCTTATGGGGATAAAAACCAGCAACATAACACTTGTAACTAGTTCAAGCAAGCTAGAGCTTGGCAGACACCAGTTTAATCCATCTTTCCTTCAAGCAACATCATTAACTCTTTTTCTCCTTTAGGAGTAACCTATGAAGTGCAACCTGTGCAAATCAATAAGGCTTTTGTGGCCCTTGCATGATTTAATAAGCTGACCACCCTTGCAGTAATTTTGATCTGTCTGCAGGAGTGCTGCCCAGCTTGAGTTAGACTTTCAGTAGAAATATGGCCTTGTGAATAAATCTTTTTAAATTCTTTGAGAGAAGCCAAATTCACTTAACTGGGTGCTCTACCCTTTGACATTGTTTCACACAAACATAGCACGCCCAAGGCCTGCCTGAGGTTGAATGGGAGAGGGCCTAAGTAAGTGGATCCAAAATATGGGGCTGCTAAGAGACATGGGTTTAATCTGCTGGAAGCCAGCTGCCAGTGTGTGGTATACTGATCCTTCATGTGTTTGGGCTCTGGGACTATTCCCAGGTGACTGACAGAAATATTGGGAAGGAATACTGAAGAATATAAATTAAAAGCAAAGTTTGGACTCATAAAACCCATCAGCTGCAGTGGAGAGCAGAGTCTAAGACTTATGTTCACCTGATCAGGGGACAAAAACATTCCAGGTGACCTGTGGCACACACCTATGATTGGAGAAGTTAAGAAGTTCACAACACGCATATAGCAGCAACTTTCCATTCCTGGGCTGACTGTATATCAGTCACAGCCATAAGTTACAGCAGTTTGAAGGCTGGTCTAAATTATGTCAGCTGCCAGAAAGCTCAGTCAAGGATTTCCAGGGCAAAAGGAAACACTGTTCACACGTCTT
Organism: Acanthiza pusilla; assembly: GCA_036630365.1. Taxonomy (NCBI): domain Eukaryota; kingdom Metazoa; phylum Chordata; class Aves; order Passeriformes; family Acanthizidae; genus Acanthiza; species Acanthiza pusilla. The sequence continues at coordinate 10,309,344 of JAXCHO010000007.1, forward strand.
TCCTGACCTTACTTCCATACTAGACATCATGGAGGCTGAAGAATGCACAGTGAAGAGCTTCTGACACCAAAGTCCCTCTTAATGCTGAGGCAGTTTCTTGCTGTGTGAGAGCGAACGGCTGCTCTGCAACAATAAAAACAAGAAGGGTAAACACAGAGAAAATTCTGGCTTTGCATACTGTGAAAACTAATGAATACAGAGTAGGAATTCTGCATCTCAGAAATGTCAACTGAGTTGCTCACACAGAATGGAAAGGATGAGATTACAACCTAGCAAGCAATTAATTTGAAATCAGATGCTTTCTATTTCACACACAGATGTCTTCCTCCAAAATGTCCAACCTCCTTTCAAAGTCTCTGGTTTTCCTCTGGTAGAGATTTTCTGTTAGCTACAATGACTGTGACTATGTTCTCTTTAAGAAACTTTGATTTCAGTGATCCTTTTTCAACACTTCTAATATATTTCTGCAGAACTCCAGCTCATGCTCTAGTTTCCAGGACCAGAAAATCATTGGTATGTTTGACCTCTCAGCTGAGTACCGTCAGCAGCACTTTCTGACTGGCTTACTTTTCACTGAATTGGCAGCAGCACTGGATGCAGATAGCGAGGGGTGCGTATCCCAATTTGCAGATTTTAGAATGGGATCAGGTCACACTGTTACTCTTGGCAAGGTCATAGTTTGGCTCCAGGACAATCCTGTTTCCCCCCTCTCTTTTTAGTGGGTCACTCTGTAACATAGCAATGATCCAGTAATGGTTTTATCTGCAGTATGTTGCGCCCAGTGGAAAAAAAATATTGTTTGTGGTGGTAGTGTTGGCTAAATACATAAACTGAGGACACAAAATTTCAGTCGGTCTTCCCTTTAAAATACCTTTGTCTTTGTCTGAACTTAAGAGTTTAGCTAAACTTTGGCCAGAGTTTGATGTTTTTCCTTAAGAATCTCTCTTCACCACAATGAATTTTTTTGGGAAGTTTGAAAGACTTGTGTGCTCTTTGATTGTGATAAAGTGACTTGGAGATTTAAGATACCTGTCATTTGCAGGGAACATGAATCTCTGCTCAGATTGAAAGAGATTGTTGAATGAATATTGGTCTATTAATTTGTTTCTTCTTAAATCTTTGATTTATAAATTATTTGTTCATGATCCATGAATGGAACTCATCGATGGTTTCTGTGTTAACAGGATTAGTAAGGTGCAAAGAAAAGCTGTCAGTGCTATCCTTAGCCTGCTGAGTTCCCATGACCTAGACCCACGTTGCTCCAAAAAAGAGGTGAAGGTTAAAATTGCAGCTCTTTACCTCCCTTTGGTTGGTATCATTTTGGATTCACTACCGCAACTCCATGATTTTACAAGTAAGACCTTTTTGCCTTTGAACTTTTCAATTTCTAAGAGGGACTTGTCTAAATAATTTATCAAACATAAAGGAGACTAGTCTAGTAAGGCTGAATATTTCTTTACTTAGAAGTAAATTTTTAGAAGTGGATTTTTACAGACAAGAAAAGCTTCAGTGTCCTCACTTCATGAGGAAGTGATAGGCCGGAGATATATCTGTAAGTACATTTGTGTATCTCTTAGCGTAAATTTTATAACCTTGCAAATAAACTCTGCAAGGTTTGCAAGAAATATTTAGATCCACATATACTTAGCAGACAGCAGTGAAGAAAACAAGAGTGATACTGGCATCATGTTACACCACAATTATAGAAATTGGATTGTAGTCTGTCTTTTTCTATTGCTCTTTACTGCTATTAACATGATAACAAAAACGGTATAAACTTTGGAGAATATGTTTTTGTCACTGGTTCTGAAAATATTTTGCATATAAATGTCTTAACAAAAATCTTACTAATATTAAAGTATTATACTTTCAGTTGGATAAGGTGAAAGCATTTACTATACATTGGCTAATCAGATCTCACACCATTCTTTTAATCTAAGTATTATCTTTATACCATAGATGAAAAGAGATATTACGAGGAAGCCCAGGTGTACCAATATGTCTAGGTTTTAGAGTGCCCTTCTTTCTTTTGAGAATCTGTCACAAGAGGCTGTGACCCATTCTGAACACATGGGGTCTAGACATGGGGTCTCAGCTTCTCTGAAAAAAAGGACTTGCAAAACACAAAATGGATGCTCAGAATCAGATGAGATTTTTACAAAACTTAGGTATAAATAACTTTATTTGCTGAAAGAGATGTCAAGAACTAGCAGGGAATAGAAGCGGTTAGATGCCTAAAATAAAAATTGTTTTTAAGTCAGTAGGCAATACTGGATCTGCCAGCTGTTAGCAGTCCATGTCTAGCTTCTGTGCTTATCCTCTTGACTGAAATGAACTGGAGCTGGATGGTTCCAAGCCTTACAATGCACTGGCCTATCTTTGAACTTCACCGACAACCTCGTGTTTGCTGTCACCTTTTATGTGTTTGAGTAATTTGGCAGTCTTTGGAGATGGCTGCAATTTCTCCTGCTAATGCTGTGGTTCTTTCACTGCGTGGTACATCAGCCAGGCAAATAGCCTCAGGGAGGGAGGAGCCAATCTTTTTGCTAGGTTACAGACCAATGGAAAACTGTGACATGTGAGCAGCAGCTACTGGATTGCTCCTGAAGTTCCAATGGGATATTTCAAATTTAGTTTCAGATATCCGCAGCGGAAAGGGACGCACAGGAAACCCAGAAGAAGAACAAGAATCTGGAGGTGCAATCAACCAAAACGTGGCCCTTGCCATTGCCGGGAGTCAATTCAATGTCAGAAACTCTGGAATACCTCCGGCGTCCCTGGTATGTTCACTGCTCTGACAATCTCATTTCCTTTATCTGTTTTCATCTTTCTTTGTCTTCTCCTTTTATCATTTCTTGCTACAGTCATGAGAAACTGCATTTTTGTTTCTTCTAACCCCAAAGGATCATTCCTATTCCTCCTGTCAGCTTCTCCTATTCTCTTCTAGGCATTCAACTACTGCTTTACCATGCATTGTTCAATTTTTGTTTCCACATGCCTGTTTCCATTTCCACACCAAACCTAGACTCATTTCCAGATCAGCAAATGCCACTGTGGCAGCCCCACAGTTCCAGTCTTATCTGAAAACATGGATCTAGAATTCAGCTTTTTTCCTCTATGTATCTCTTTCCTCTTGTGTTTTTTTATCTACTATGCAATTTGGCTGACACAACTGCATGGCAGGATGGAATAAAAAAATTACAAAATCTTTTTCTGCATTATTCAAAGGAAATTAAAATACAAGCATGTAGCAAAATGGTGCTTCGCTCGGTCTTTCACTTGCATTCAACTGGTACTTTCACTAATTACACAATACATTCAAAAATACAATAACTATCACCTGGAGGAGGTCAAACTTACTGAAGTCCGGTCCTGAGATTCGATTTCACTGAAATTTAAATAGCATTACTTCACCCAAATGACCTTCCTCTCCTTTTTCTTCTTTCAATTGACATTTGCTTTATCTGTTCCTAGCCCTACAGACAGAGTGCCACATTAGGTCCTGATACTACTCGCAACCTTTTGATCTGTTTCCTCTGGATCATGAAAAATGCTGATCAGAACCTAATACAGAAATGGATTGCAGACCTTCCATCCATGCAGCTGAACAGGATTTTAGACCTCCTATTCATTTGTGTTTCATGCTTTGAGTACAAGGTGAGTGAAACAAAGCATAGTTTTGTAGTCCTGGTTTCGTTCAGTTTTTTTCCTTAAATTCCAGCTTTTAAAATTTTCTTAAATTCCAGGGTAAATTTGTTATCAACAATGGTTAAATTATCACTTTTCCTAATCTGAACAAATTAATTCAGACAAAATAACTGACAATAGCCTTCAAGGAAAATGCAGCCAAAATCTTTGAGTCCTATGAAGGTGTCCTGGATTGTTTAACTATTTTCTTTTACCTGGGTATTTGAATGCTAATTTTGGTGGGAATTATACTGACAGCTCCTGTAAGTACTGGACAGGACACTAATGATGATGCTTTAATTAATAGCAGGGATTTAATGTCAGGACTCTCCTCTCTGAGAAGGTCTATCTGAAATGGACCAAATAATTTTCTCTCTGAACTTTAATTTCTCTCTCTGTAGCACTGAAATACATCTTTGTTTTTATTAGTAGTACATATTCTACCTCTTTCCTCATTTGCAACATTTATTGGACTTTATAGATTATTCAGTTGTATTCATTGCTTTCTGCCCCCTCTACATGTCTCCACTCTGGTATCTTATTCTGGAGATGTAATTTGGTCTCATGTTCAAAAATAGAGGCATTGGTGTTGACTGCTTTAACTTTACTTTCAGGGCAAGCAAAGCTCAGATAAAGTTAGCACCCAAGCACTCCAGAAGTCACGAGATGTGAAAGCCAGATTAGAAGAGGCTTTACTGAGAGGAGAAGGAGCCAGAGGAGAAATGATGAAGCGCTGCAGAATACCAGCTGGTACTTCACACCCCTCTTCCCCCATGCCTTTTGAGAAGAGCTCAAGTGGTTGTAGATATAAATGAGTTTGTTTGGTTTATGCACACTAGTAATTTTTGTCCTGGTATTTTTCAACCACAGTCCATTCTCTTGCAGACCATTCTTGGTTTTTCAGGGATGAAAGTATCATTAGCTTTCAGCTATCCAAGGTATAGACAGGACTGAGCTCTTCTTACATGAAGAATATGAGGCCAAGAAAGAAGTTTCAAGATATTCTAAAAAGTTGTATTAGTGTCTATCAAGAGCCAAGAAATGGTGTCAAAACTATCAGTAAAAACAAATTGTTCAGAGCAAGAAACATTTCGTTTAATAAATGGAAAATCGGTGGGTTGGCTTTTGCAGACATTAAGGAAGTTAATGCTCTAAAAATCCTAAATGAAAGAAGTGATGTGTGTTGTCTTTTTACTAGAGCCCTGTAAGTTGAATGGTTTTAGTTCTGACAGACTGCTACAGAAATATATCTCCTCCTTTTGGTGAGTTATCAGACTTCAGGTGTCCCCTTCTGTTTTAATCTCACTGACGTATGTTGCACTCTTAGGGAATGACAGATCAGCAGGGCTAAATGAAAATCTGCGCTGGAGAAAGGAGCAGACGCAGTGGCGGCAGGCAAATGAAAGACAAGATAAGTAAGTGACTTCATTAAAGCATACTGCTTGTATTAGAACTGAGCTGCTTGGGGTTTTTATGTTTTGTTCTTTCTCCTAGGATGTTTTATTCCAAAATCAGCAGTTTCAATCCTTTCCCTCTTTTGTCAAAGAGGAAGAAAAAGAAAGTGTTTATGTAGCAGAAATATCCAGCTGTTGCTCTGACACAACAAAGAGGTCACAAATACTTGAAGGAGAATTTTAAACAGCTATCTACACATTTTTTCCTTCTTATTATCAGTGTGACAAACACTAGTTAGTGATAGAGTCATTCAAATACTCCACAGAGGCTTGCTACAACATTTATTTTGGTGTTACTCTTGGCTCCTCAGTATATACAGCACTGTAGTATATGTTTTGCCATATTACTTCAGCTAAGCTGGGTTTGATACACTATGTTAATATCGAGAAGCACTGTAAGCAGGAGTCAGGGAAGATAATGCTTTGGGATTGTAGGAGCAATTATAGGCTATGTGTCATGTCAGAGAAGATTCAGTCAGCATGGTTAATGTACGAAGCTCAGTGGTTGCTGGAAGTGGTTCAAACACCTATAAAGTTCACTAAATTTGTTCAGTTCTTACTCATATTGTGATTTTTGCCCTTATTATAGCACTAAACTTTTGGCAGTCCCCTCTAGGTTTTGTTGCTTTGAGTCATTGTAGTTAATAACCATATGACTTCCCAGATTTCCTTTCTTAGCCCTCCTCAGAATTATCTGTTTGTATACTAAAAGATTACTCTTTGCCCTTCTGGTTTTATTTTTGGGTAATGAATGTAGCAGAGCAGCTACACGTTTCGAAGTCACTCAGAAGCATGATTGTAAGGGTGTTGCTCCAGCCACAGAAATGCACCTTAGGAACTTTGGCCAAAGTCAGAGGATCATTAATCTCAAACTCTAGAGAGCAGCCTCTAGCCAGGCAACAGCAGTTTTTTAGAAGTTTAGGAAAAAGAAGAAAGCCTCCTCTTCGCATTTCCAGCATAGAAGGGATGTGTGAAAATGCAGTTTTGTTAGTAGCTGCTCCTATGCTTATTCAGCTACAGAGGAACTGTGTTCCAGATGTTGTCCTTAAGTCTCAGCTAAGAAGGTATCATGTGTTGCGTTACCATTATCTCCTGTCTTCTATAAATATTTCAGTTCTCTCTTAAGTGGTCTGGGACACTGCTGCATGGTCCTGTTGTCTCTTGTTGTCAACAGTCTCAGGAATCAACATTTTAAATTGCCTGCATTAAACACTGCTTCTGTGCCACTGAAGCAATTTCCGCTTTGGTCAAGTCTGCAATTTTACTTTTTTTATGGAATTGTCAGATCAGCTATCCATTATTCCATTTTGGAATTTTGTGTGCTGCTTCAGGCAATGCATTCAGAAATTACAGCATAGATTATTGAGCAACTGAACATGATATTGAGTAGCCATTATACAGATGGCTATTAAGGAAGCAAAAGCATCTATCAGAACTGTCTAGAGGCCAAGTTTTCAAAAGCTCCCCCCATGACTGCTCTTCTGCGGTAGCAGCTTTCCTAATTTCACTTCATAGTTTTTAAGGAACACTTCTGAACACTATTGTTGTTGTTGGCTCTTACGGGATCATTCAGAATGGTATCATTTGTATTCTGGCTCTGTTTAAACTGTGGGTCATCTGACTCTTGGGGTACTCTCTGCATGCTTTAATTAGAAATCCTATTTGCAGGACAAAAGCTGAGCTAGACCAAGAAGCTCTGATCAGTGGAAACCTGGCAACTGAAGCTAACCTGATCATTCTTGATATGCAAGAGAACATCATTCAGGTGAGAAACCGTAGAGCTGGCTTAGTACCAATCCCTGTTCCCTCAGAAACCAGTGGAAGCAGGATTCATTTCTCCTTTTGTTTCTTAGTGCAAAATATTTTGAGATACTCTGTAAACTTGTATTGTCTTGAATAGAAAAAATCATAGGGAGCAGAAAACTACATGCTTGAAAACCTGTTATAGTAGAAAAGCATTTGTTTACTAGACTTTTGTCATGCTGGACATTGTTTTCACATGACACCACTGATAGCAATTAGTCTCCCCACTATTCTGATTGTGGGTTTGATCAGAACATACCACTATGTCTGTTTAGCCTAGATGCTCAGGAAGTCAATGATGCAAGGGAAAGAATGGTGCTTGCCCACCACAGGATTTTTTCCTAATCCAAAATACATGAAGGATTGGAAAGAACAGAAACAGAACTTCAAAAATGACTGAGTTTAAAATTGCATTGGAGTATCTTCAGAACTGTAAAATGTTTGGGACATTTTCCCCTCAGTCTTCCTGGTCACTACAAAATTGCTTTGAAATTTCTCTGAAGTGGATGTTAACAAATGAAAAAACCTGCAAATTCTGAACTCCCAGATGTCTCATGGGCCGGAAAGCAGAACTTCAGGTCTGATGTACCAGTCATTGCTGAATTATCTCATACTGTTATTGTTTTTCTCCTTCCTATGTAGGCAAGCTTTGCAGCAGAATGCAGAGATAATCTCTTGGGAGGAGTTTTGAAGGTTCTGGTAAATTCTCTTGGCTACGATCAGAGCACCACTTACCTGACTCATTGCTTTGCTACACTCAGAGCACTCATTGCCAAGGTATACTCTTGACATACTTTTGTTTTCAGCTTCCAATCAGGTTCATAAAGCAGCATTTCTAGAGCAGAGCTGTGTGCATTCACTTACCACTTTTCTTTTACATTTATTAAATATATTTTGCATATGTAAATACAAATTACTATCTATAGGGTTGTTACAGAATTTCTGCAGGTGTTGCAAGGTTATTTCACTGACCACACAATATGGAATAACTGAATCTGAATAATCTTATGGGTTTAGCAGTCTACTCTTAAACATATAAGATTTATTAATAAAAAGGTCTTCTAATCCACACATTTTAATTCAAATACATTCTGATTTAAATTAGGAAACTTGGCTTTCTAATTTTATGCCCTGGATTGCAAAATCTTGCAAAATCTTGGCATTTTCTTAATGCCAAGAACTGCACAGGAATTCTATAAAGTCAGATTTAAATTACTGTATCAGCTGGACTAGTTTCCAGTCAGATGGGAGGCAGAGAAATCAAAACTCTCATATGAAAGATTGAGACATTCTAAATTTCTACTTCTAAGACAGGTTTGAAAATTCTAGTTAGATCCTAAGACACTAACAGTTTTCATCTAAGACAAATCCTAATCTCTCTTCCACTTCTGTATCACCAATAAAAAAACTCCAGAACAAACAACAGCAAACAAAAAAACCTTAGCAAGACAGCCCCCCCAATTTCAAAATGTATACAAGGACAGAAATTGAACCAAAGTTTTTATAATAGAGGTCACAGTGGGATGGGTGCTTCATAAGGACTCTAAAATCTTTTTAAGATTCATTCTCCTACAAAGAAAAGCAGCTCCGCTAAGGAAGGATCCATGAAATGTTTCTTTTCCCATAAACTATTCTAAGATACAAATAAGAAACAGGGCACTCCTGTCCAATTAACGCCTGTCTGCTCTTAAATGCAGATTGGCTGACAAAGCCTAATTACAGGGTAGATACCTGAATAGTTGTGAAACTAATAATTATGTTTTCATTTTACTTTATCTTTAAAAGCTAACTTCCAATTACAGTAATGAATTTTGTGAAGCAATTGTTACTCTCATTGAAATAGATATTCTAGTTAAGCTGACTCGGTCCTGTATTTCATGAAGAAATCATTCCAATTATTTCTAGTACACTGTAGGCATATAGATGTTATTTTACAAATAAAAATGATAAAGCCCTCGGCCAGCAGGCTTGTAGTATAAATTAGACACAAAACAGTGAGATAATGGACTGAAGAAAGGTTGAAAACTGGGAAATGAGTCTGCAAATTGGAAACAATGTCTTGTGTCCACTCACACACCTTTATCAGTCCTGTGTATGTACATGGCACTAGTGCAACTGTGCTGTCTCTGGTGAGAGGTTTTTGGGCAGACATCCTGCCCCCTGAGTTTATTGCCTAATATATTCATTGTGAAGACACTGAAGCTTGGAAGTAGAAGTTTTGTAACACACCATAGGAGGAAGAACACTTTGGAGGCCTGGGGAAGGGTAGGGCGTTAGTGCAGAGAGCTAAAAATTGCTCCATATACTTAAGGAAACTTGCATGTTTCATCAATCATTATGTATTCTGAAAATAGCAAATCTCCATGCTTCAAAGAATTTTGCAATATTTTATGTTTTCAAAATCTCCTGGAGCCATCCTACTCTGAGTTTATTCTATCTCTTTCTCTTTTTTTCAAAACACAAGGCTGTTTTCAAATCCTTCTTTCCTGTAGAAAAGCTTAAAAATGGTATCTACAGCATCACAGGAATCAGAAGTCTGAATAAAAAGAAGTATAAAATCTCATTTTTTTAAACTTTAGACTTTTTCCGAATCCTGTGATTTTTGTCCCCTAAGCTAATGATGTTTTAATGCCTGCAAATGAGAGTACTAAACATGTTCTTCTCTTTCCCTTAGTTTGGAGATTTGCTGTTTGAAGAGGAGGTTGAACAGTGTGCTGACCTGTGTCAAAGAGTTCTCCATCACTGCAGCAGCAGCATAGATATTACACGGACTCAAGCCTGTGCCACTCTGTATCTGCTCATGAGATACAGCTTCAGCTCTACCAGTGTAAGATTTTGAGAGCAGCAGTGTATTTTGTGCCACCTTTTTCGGATCAATTGAAACAAAGACTGAAGTTGTGACAGCAAACAGAATGCATCTGCAGATAGTCACATGGTCTGCTGTTTCATGTAGTTGAACCAAGAGAAGTGCTAGAAGTGTAGGGGGAAAGTGGCTTTAATTATTGTTCATTGCTTTGATTAGGGAAATGTGACTTTTCCCTGCAACATCTGTAAATGCTGCTTTAAATGGAGCAGCATTAGGCCTCTGACAGCAAAGACTATACACTCCGTAAGCGATACTTTTAACATTGTCTTTTTTTTTCATTCCTGTGTCAGAACTACTCAGTTTAGTTCCATTCTAATGCAATTGCAACCTCACTAGAACTCCTGTGTACTTGTATTAATGGGAATTCTTCACCAGCTCCTTGGTCTTTAGGATTAGGCTCTGCTTTTTACCACACACTTGGAGCAAAATATATATATTATGCATGTAAATTCATAATATTCTAGCACAAAAGGACATGCATTAGCATTTTGGATAGCATCTGATCTTGCACAGAATTTCCTTCACTAGTTGTTACTTTAAAAGCCTTGGATATGTAAAAAGTGTAAGCTTTGCAGAAGAAAAATGTACTGCAGACACACCATGATCATCAGGGTGTAATACATCACCAATTGAAGCTCCCAGAGGCCTTTTGCTTTCCAGATTTGTTTCCACAATGTTTTTTCCAGTCATGCTTCCTCATCTCTTCCTGTGTGTGGTCTGATCCACATAGCCACTGGCTTGTGAAAGGGGGAAAGGGCTGCTTCTGGTTTTCCTCTGTGTCAAGCAAGCACACATATTCCAAGGAACATCCTAGCCCCGAAGTCAGAATTAGGGATCTTTGGCCTAACTGGGTAAAACATGATTAGTTTTGATGTACCAGAGGCCCCTTATGTGAGCGGTGAGTCTACTGCACTCAATCTGGGCAGGAGAAAGCGGGTTGGGTTTATAGAGCAGACAGATACGTGAACTGCAGTGCAGCCATCACTCTTTCTTTTTATTTTTTTCCTTCTGGAAGAATTTTGCAAGAGTGAAGATGCAGGTGACCATGTCACTAGCGTCTCTGGTTGGAAAATCACCCGAGTTTAATGAGGAATTCCTTCGACGATCCTTGCGAACCATCCTGGCCTATGCAGAGGAAGACACGGATATGCAGGCAACTCCGTTTCCCCTTCAGGTTAAATCTTTTATGACATCTGTGGCTTTTATCAGGAGCTTTCACATAGGAATGTGCCTGAAGTTCTAGATCTTGCTCTTCCAAACCAATGGAAATAAGGATGCAGAGATTATTGCATGAGTTTGTGTCTAACACAACAGTAAGTGTGGAAGAAGTAGATGACACAATTTCATAAAATAAACTCTTAAGAATTTCCACTGAAATCACATTACAGGAGAATCATCTCTTGGTTTTGAATACAGCTTTCTCCTAGACTCAACAGGAGCTGTGTCCTCTAAGAGTTTCCCAAGATGGAATTTGATTCATTATGTTTTCAGACAAGTATCATCAGGGAAAATTCTCTCTCTTTGCTAACCTATGGGGTGTCAGCAGCAATAAAGAAAAACACTTCAGACAACTGTCAGATGCTTTGCTAAAATTCTTACGGTAACTCAGGCTGTGCTGAAGACTAACAAAAACGTCTGGTCAAGACCAAAGACCAAATAAACTGAACTCCATTAGCACATGTGATTTTTTTTTTAGTTCAGAAGTAAATAGATCAAAGGATATCAACTAACTTTGATTCATTAAAATCAAAATGAGTGTGTGTAAGATTCGCTATGTTAGCAGTCTTTCCTGCTTGCATAGAACTGAGAAAAGCATCCTGACATTTCCTTGTGTAAAAGAGGTTTAAAGAGAGTAACATCATCTGTGCAGATGCTGTTGTTTTTCCAGCAGGAAAAAATAAACACTTGAGAATTGCACACTGATCTTTGTATTACTTCAGGTTGAGGAGCTACTGTGTAATCTAAACAGCATCCTGTCAGACACTGTGAAAATGAGGGAATTTCAGGAAGATCCAGAGATGCTGATGGACCTCATGTACAGGTGAATCCTTTTAGAATTGCTACTGAGAAAATTCTGCAGTGAGGTGAGCTGAACTATGCATTTTAGGGGCAAGCTGTGACAAACTCTGTAACTGTTCTGTTTGTGTACATTCCCTCTTTAGCACAGCTGATCTGTCACAGGGGGTCCAGGCTACAGTGGTGAACACATCGCAGTGGAGCCTTTGGGAGGAGGGCATAGATTTGGACAAGGGTAAAAAGTCAAGCACATCAAAGAGTCTTGGGTGCAGCAGTTTTACTCTCCTCATAGACCCTGTGTCTCCTGCCCACCACTACCTAACCATTCTTTTGCTTTCTGTTTAATGAATCACACAGAATAAAGAGATGTCTTCTTCCATTCAACCCAGCTGAAGAATTAAAAAGGTATTTTTGTTCTTTGAGAGGTGATCATTCACACCTGCTCTCTGGCCTGTGTTGGTAGAATTGCAAAAGGATACCAGACATCGCCAGACTTGAGGCTGACTTGGCTGCAGAACATGGCAGAGAAGCACACCAAGAGGAAGTGCTACACAGAGGCAGCTATGTGCCTGGTCCATGCCGCAGCGCTGGTGGCAGAGTACCTGAGCATGCTGGAGGATCGGAACTATCTTCCCGTGGGCAGTGTCAGTTTCCAGGTAAAAGGCTTTGACAGCAGGAGGCAGTTCTGCTCTGTGTGCTGCTTCTTGTGCCAAGCAAAGTAGAGGTGCACAAATGGGGTGTGGGGAAGTTACTATGGCAGTCTCTATCTTCTACTTCCAGCAGTTTGATACTGTAATCTCTTATTTGCTAAGTAAAACCCGCTATTATTGCATGCCTTTTCTAGGGCTGTTACTTATCAAAGGTGACAGATGCATCTTTCAAACTTCTTTCTCATAATCTAGATAATTGGAGCTGCTCAGTTCTTTCAGTCATGTTCCCCAGTCCTTTGACTGCCCTCAAGTTACTAACCAAACCCTTTTGATTGATGAATAACACAATCACTGCAGTCAATCCAGTACATCCAAGTCAAGTAAAAATGTCCTGTAAGTTCTTTCAGTGTGAGAAGTAGCGTTCAGGTTATTTCTCTGAAGATCCACTGGTTCTTTTATCATTGTTGAGCTCTTTACGCAGTAATACATTGATCCTTTCCAGACAGTTTTCTTGGGTTTTGTTTTTCACCTTACTCTTCTACGTAACATAAAGGAAAGCATAACTTCTTTTGGTTAAAGTTACATATTTTTAAATGCAGAGATATATATAGACACTTAATTTATCAGATTATGCAGTTTTGGATACCCTTACCTGAACTGACTTCATTTGTAAATTCAATTATTTTGCCTTTTCTTTCCTCCACATTGTTAAAAACAGAAATGGCCAAACCCTTAATTTATTATCATGTGTTGGTAATTCCTCTTTTATCATTATTCCCTGAGACCAGTGGATTGTTGACTGCAATGATTAAAGTAAATTATAAATAATTCCAACTAATTAGTGGAAATATTTTGTAGGATCACCTTAGATGTTATATAGACATCTACCGTTTAGACATTATCACCTTTATTTGATTGTAATCCCTTTTTTTTTAGAAAGGATCAGGCTTGTATAGGATGGTGTTGGTTCAGGCTAAGTACAATACCTTTAAGGTTTTCTTTAGTAATTTGTATCAGTATTTCCACCACTTTGTCCCAGTGCAGTCTGATAAACCTACAACTATCTGCTCATCTTGTACACTTTAAAAAAAGTATGTGATCACCAAAGCATATTTCATCTTCTGGAACTTCCCTAGTTTTCTAAAACATATGGCAACTCTGTATTCACTGCTTGAATATCCTTTTGCTTAGCTCTTTTGAACTGTTGAGGAGCACATTTTATTGTCAAAGTGAATTTGAAATACCTCACACTAATACGTGGTGCATTTATCATCCCTTGATATAACCATATCACCTGGGGATTTTTCCCTTCAAAATAGTAAATGCAAACGTGATTGAACCACTTGGCATTTTGCACTGACTTTAGCTTGTTGAGCGTTAGTACCTGCAATTCCACCTTAGGTTATGGTGATGGTAATTAGGTGATGGAAAAGTGCTTATTCTTGATTTTCTTTAATATCAAGCTAGCTGTATATACCCTTTTCAGTGGCTAAACTTCTGGCCATGGATTTATACTTCTGACATTTTGCATTAATTTTCAGTTTTGTATACCTTCTAACTTCTAACTTCCATGCATTAATCCTATTTATTTCTTTTCTCTCTACTTGTTAGATACTATCATCATTTAGATATAAGTGAAATCTGCATTCCCTTCCCAATGTCATCCTGCTCCCAGGCTGCCTTGAGTGCTTGTAAGCTCACACTTGACCCTAATGCAATTCCTCCCTCCATTGCTCCAAGATTATGCAAATTGCTATGAGTGGATATGTTTTCATTTATTTTAAAGAATTGAAGTCTATTCTACAAGGCATTAGGCAAAAAAAACCTTAGGAGTTTAAAAGCAGCAAATCAATCTCTCTCATCAAAATGCTTGTATAAATACATGTTTGCCAAAGGAACGGTTTCCCCATAGGAGAGAGGTAATAAAATGCCCTAATGACGAGAACTGAATTACACAACTCTTTATCTGACAGCGTAATTTTGAACTTTACTCAATAACAGTAATTAACTATAATAACCCTTTTCATTTTTACTGAGGCTTTAAAGAAAATGTGTCCCATTCTTTACAAACAGGTTTATGTTTCGAAGCACCTGTGAAGATCTTACTCAGTTGACCTTGTTAAAAGAGGGAAACACTGTGCAGACTGGCTGGCTTTGCCTCACTGACTGACTCTTTCTGTGATCACTTCTTCATTTGGCTCAGATATGAGACCAAATAATATTGGTGATATGCATTTAGCTGTGGAATTGAGGGTGATAATAATGTGAATAAAAATATTATTCTGGATGAGAGGAAGTATTATCTCCTTTTTACAGATGAGTAAAATGAGTCAGCAAAGGATCAAATCAGTTCTGATTTTGATCTTCTGCAGTGAATCTGCAGGTAGCATCCAGAAAACTGACTGTCAATAGAGCAGCCCTTTTGCTTATATTGTATCAGACAAAATGCTTCCCTCTCTGCAATCAAAACTGTCCCTCAAAATCAGAATATGGTCACTTTCAGTGAAATTCCCTTTGAGCTTAATTTGTGTTTACACTAAATCCCCTTTACAAGCAGTAAAGCAGTATTAGTGAGAGTATGAAGGGCATAGGGGCCGACTTTAAAGCCATTTTATACTAACACAGACAAGTACTCAGTGTGTGTGTCTACCTGCTGAGGCACAGGGCTAACCAGCCAGCAGTAGCCTAATTTGCCAGGGCTGTTTTGGGATATAGGTCTCAGTCTACCCTGGCCATACTGAACATGGTGACAGGGGCTGGGGATCACAGGGGTTTTTGAGTTTACACAAGTATTTCTTTTCCTTAATGAAAACTAGGCTGGTGAAATTCAAAATAATTGCTGATAATATACAATACATGCTGATTTATGTATTGCCTTTGTTATACAAGGGATATGCATAATTCTTCAATATGTAAGGGTAGATCAAGGCTAAATTTTGGTGAGGCATGTCCATCTTGATCAAAGGATCATGCAAGGCCCAGGAGTATGTCATGCAGGCTCTCTCCTACTGGAGTGCATGGACTGTAAAACATGGGAATACATTCCTGACATTAGTTATTAGAGGCTTAAAGGTGGAGAAGGGGTAATTGGTGTCGTTGACTTTCTCATTACTTCCATATGTAAATCACTTCTCTGGACTCCTTCCTCTTTGCTACAAAAGGAAAGGAAAAAAAATCCACCAGAGTCCTGTGAAAACAGCCCTTAATGGCTACTGTTACAGAAAAGGAAAACCAGAAATTTAGCTGCATGGCTTGTGAGTTTCTGCAGGTATGTGCCAGTGAACGTGAGTCTGGTTGAAGTCACTCTTTTCGATGAGACTGGTCGGTAAAAAGTGGCTAAATATGCTGTAGTTTTCCCACTGGCCAAAATTCAGATGTATTCTTAACTCCTGTGAATGCTGAGGCTGTGCTCATCTTTCCAGTGGAGCTGACATGATGTGCAGACTAGGCAGTGTGATGGCAGCATGGTTGGAGTAAATTTCACCCACGGAGAAATAAATACATCTACAAAACCCAGGGGAGGAAGTCCAATGCTGCTAGTGGTGTGTGGTGCCAATTCTTTATCTGAAATTGGATCAATAGTAACAGCCCTCAGTGTCTCTGCTCTTTTATAAAGATGCCTTTAAGGACTCAGCTAGCTAGCCAGCTGGCATCCATCCTGCACTCAGACAGATTGTCATTGCCAGTTTCTGCTGAAGTGAGACACTATGACACTAATTTAACTCCTTTTAATTAATAGAAAATCGAAGCTTAGCCTTTCTGCTGCTGTTGAAAGTTACATATACCAGTCCTATACTGTGTGTACACATATTTTGCTGCTATTTTGCATGTGTTTCAATATATTACAAAATTGTTGAGGTTGATGCCACCCAGTGTCATATATTCAAAGGAATCCTGAAGAACTGTAGACATATTATTTCATGGTCTAGAATCTCAAAAGAGTGACTTTATCTAGTTTTATTTAGATGCACTATGAGATCCATATAAAAAGAAACTGAGTAAATTCTGCACAATTGAAGTGTAATATGGCAGAGGATGAAACAAGGAGAAGTAATCAATTATTGTGGTTTTTAGAGCAATATCGTCTGTATCCTACTTCTCCTCTGCTTGCAAAAGTCAAATAAAAACTTGAAAGTTCAGTTTATTCAAGCAGGTGGCAGGAAGTCTGGAGCACAGTTTGGAATTTCCCACCCCCAAATGCCAGCAGCAGGAAGGGCACATTGTTTATGACTCCAGTAGTTTTGGGGATTGAGCTCACTGCAGCTCCATGGAAATCCAGCCACCAGAGAAGAGACAGTCTGAGAAGTACATTTTAAACCTGAGGCTAGAAATAAAAGTCATGATTCTTGCAGCAAAACTCCTGATCTGCCATCTATGGAGATTTATGATGTTACTTTCACTTCAAAAAGGAATGTGTCCCCTGGTTGCACCTGAATAATCTCATTCCTCTTCCTATCATATAAATATGTTGAAACCATTTCTTCCTCAATCTTTATGATGTACTGTTGATTTAGGTTTTTGATTTCTGTGTCTTGATACATTTTAGAACATTTCATCCAATGTGCTGGAGGAATCTGCTGTTTCAGATGATGTTTTATCTCCAGATGAAGATGGTATATGTTCTGGGAGGTATTTCTCAGAAAGTGGACTGGTAGGGCTGCTGGAACAAGCTGCAGAGCTCTTCAGCACGGTGAGTGAGGATTAGAATCACCAGGCGGGCATGGATTGTGGACCATCTGGGCCAGATCCACAGCTTCTTTTCCTGCATACAAGGAAACAGTGTAGTACTGCTAAACCAGGCACCACAGATCTGCCACACTCCAAATAACAAGAGGACACATTTTTGGCTGTCCAAGTACTGCCTCAGTCTGATTAACCTAGGTTTTTTCAGCCTAGCTCAGCCACCTATCCACCTCTACTGTGCAGATCAGAGGCAGCATCAACAGAGTGACTGTCTCAGGCAGGAACCACGCCTTACAGCTGGTGTTCTCATGGGATAGTACATTTAAGAAAAGGATCTTGCTTAAAATACGTATTTTAGGAAGCATGTGAGACTTACTCCTATACTTTTACACAGCATACAACCACCAGCCTCATAATCTATGTAAGGAGTCATGATTTAGAATCTCTAAATTGGGTTCCTTTTGTCCAGACACAGCTCTGGTTGCCCTGAACCATACATGATAAACAAATTCATTTCCTGCTGCTAACCTGCATTTCTAGTTCTTCTAGTCCTGAAGCAGAAACCAAGGCTTTGCACAGGAATTTGGGCTTGAGAGCCCAACAGATCAGAGATCCAAATTACATCCAGTTCATTGTTTGCTGTTCAGAACTGCCCATTTACTATTACTAGATTTAGAAGGCCAAAACAAGCAACATAGCAGATTTACAGATGAGTCCCATAAATCCCCTTCTCAGCCAAGCCATTGACGGAGATCTAGTTTCTTTTCAGAGTGCATGAAGATTCATTTATTTTCTTCCCTTTTCTTTCTTTTTTTTCTTTATGTTCAAAGGGAGGTTTGTATGAAACTGTGAATGAGGTGTACAAAATTGTCATCCCCATACTGGAAGCACATCGAGACTTCAGGAAGCTTACTTTGACACACAGCAAGCTACAGAAGGCCTTTGACAGCATTATTAATAAGGTACTTGTGAGGCAAGGCACTGCTAGCAAGACACATTATCAGGTTGCCCTATTGGTTTAAGACTGGTGTTAATAAAACCGTTCATGTGTCTATTGGGTTTGTGTGGCCAGGTTTTGGTAGTGGAGGGGGAGGGTTACAAGGGTGATGTCTATGAGAAGCTGCTAGAAACTTTATCCATGTCCAACAGTGCCAATGCCAGCTGCTGGCCAAGGCTGGCCAAGGCTGAGCCCATCCATGACAGTGGTAGCATCTCTGGGATAATGTATTTAAGAAGGGGGAAAAAGTTATTGGCCAGATGTAATTGTGAGAAGAGAGAAGAGAGAAGAGGGAAGAGAAGAGAGGAGAGAGGAGAGAGGAGAGAGGAGAGAGGAGAGAGGAGAGGAGGGGAGGGGAGGGGAGGGGAGGGGAGGGGAGGGGAGGGGAGGGGAGGGGAGGGGAGGGGAGGGGAGGGGAGGGGAGGGGAGGGGAGGGGAGGGGAGGGGAGGGGAGGGGAGGGGAGGGGAGGGGAGAGGAGAGGAGAGGAGAGGAGAGGAGAGGAGAGGAGAGGAGAGGAGAGGAGAGGAGAGGAGAGGAGAGGAGAGGAGAGGAGAGGAGAGGAGAGGAGAGGAGAGGAGAGGAGAGGAGAGGAGAGGAGAGGAGAGGAGAGGAGAGGAGAGGAGAGGAGAGGAGAGGAGAGGAGAGGAGAGGAGAGGAGAGGAAGAGGAAGAGGAAGAGGAAGAGGAGAGGAGAGGAGAGGAGAGGAGAGGAGAGGAGAGGAGAGGAGAGGAGAGGAAGAGAGAGAAGAGAAGAGAAGAGAAGGAGAAGAGAAGAGAAGAGAAGAGAAGAAGAGAAGAGAAGAGAAGAGAAGAGAAGAGAAGAGAAGAGAAGAGAAGAGAAGAGAAGAGAAGAGAAGAGAAGAGAAGAGAAGAGAGAAGAGAAGAGAAGAGAAGAGAGAAGAGGAGAGGAGGAGAGGAGAGGAGAGGAGAGGAGAGGAGAGGAGAGGAGAGGAGAGGAGAGGAGAGGAGAGGAGAGGAGAGGAGAGGAGAGGAGAGGAGAGGAGAGGAGAGGAGAGGAGAGGAGAGGAGAGGAGAGGAGAGGAGAGGAGAGGAGAGGAGAGGAGAAGAAGAAGAGAAGAGAAGAGAAGAGAAGAGAAGAGAAGAGAAGAGGAAGAGAAGAGAAGAGAAGAGAAGAGAAGAGAAGAGAAGAGAAGAGAAGAGAAGAGAAGAGGTGAAAATATGTCAGCTCTGCAGACACCATGGTCAGTGGAGAAAAAGGGGAAGGAAATGCTACAGGTGCCAGAGCAGATTCCCGTGCAGCCCCTGGTGAAGACCATGATGAGACAGCTGTGTCCCTGCAGCCCATGGAGGTCAATGGGGGTACAGAGATCCACGTGCAGCCCATGCAGAACCCCACACCAGGGGGTTCCTGCATGGGCTGCACGTGGATCCTACTGTACCCCATTGAACCTCACACTGGAGCGAGGGACCACAGCTGTTCATCATGGTCTTCACCAGGGGCCTGACGGGAATTGTTGGCACTGTAGCATTTCCCTTCCCTCTCCCTGCGCCACTGGGAGGGAAGAGGTAAAGCCTAAGAAGGAGAATGGGGTGGGCAAAAGGTGTTTTTAAAATTTGTTTTTCTTCTTGTTATCCTGTTCTGAGTTTGATTGGTAATAAATTCAGTTAGTTTCCCCAAGTCGAGTGTGTTTTGGCCATGATGGTAACCAATTTGTGATCATTCCCTGTGCTTATCACAGCTCATGAACATTTAATTGTATTTTCTCTCTCCTGCCCAGTTTCAGGGAGGGATAATAGCGTGGGTTAGGTGAGTACCTAGGTGGGCATCATGTCACGATCAACACACCAGAATTTGAAATCGACCCTTTTTCAAACAAAAGCTTCCATCTGCTTTGGTCTGCCTACATAGCCTACAGTGCAAAAAGGCTCTACCCTCTCCATATGAAAAAGCAGAGATGAATATAAAATGGGTTTAGCTGAACATGTCAGTGTCCACCTGGCCACTTCTGTTTAACAAAAGTAACTTTATTGTCAATTCACTAATGTGTTCAATTATAAAACAGAAGAAATACAAAAACCTGTCTAAATTGTCAGCACTCATACTGTCCCGTGTCTTTCTTCAGAAGAATCTTTTTGCTGAGCCTAGTCAGTTTCAAATTCTTACCAATTATCATTGCAAAATTACAAAATTTTTATTTTGTTATGTGTATTCAGTGGAATGAAAAATAATAAGGTATTTTGTTTTGTGAAATCTCCTTCATGATCAGCTTAAATTTTAAGTTATATTTCAGTCCAATGTCCCGTTAGTTTGTATGCTTTGTTTTATGTGCTTCTAATCCACCAGCACTGATGATACACAGAAGTGGCTTGGAAAAGGGGAAAATGTAGGACGATTGAGTTTTCTTATACATCAGTTGGGGGAAGAAAAGGCATCCAAATACTGCAATGTCCATATAAAGCAATTGTAAATTTCCTCTTTCTTTTTATCAATTAGGGCCAAAAACGAATGTTTGGGACTTACTTCCGTGTTGGTTTCTATGGATCCAAATTTGGGGACTTGGATGAACAGGAATTTGTTTATAAGGAGCCTGCAATTACAAAGCTCCCTGAGATTTCTCACAGATTAGAGGTAAGGAAAAACATTATGTGAACATGATCTCAAATGTTATGTTATACTTTTTAATGAACCTACAGTCTTAATAGTATTATTGCTATATTAAAAAAAATCAGTAAAAAACTGATTTGTGCCATAGATTATTTCCTTTGTGCATACCCTTGCCCCAGCAGCCCTTTTTAATGCATAATGATCTAAGTGATCCATTGTCTTCAGGCCATGTCTCTTACAAGCAGGCCTGTAATACATTGAATGATTTTGAGCATGCCAGATATTTGCTTTGTATCTTTTCAGCTTTTTTGTATAGAATTGCAATGTTCTCTTCTGATTGTTCTACCTCAAGTTCTGTGATTGAGCAACTCACAGTGGTATTTGTCAGAGGATGCCTTACCCTGGCCAGCTGTGGTTTGTGGAGCAGTACACTGACTGTACAAAGCCCAGAAATTGTCATGGTTGTCACTCCTGTCTCCTAGAATTGCATTAGCATTGCATTAGCATTCAGTAAAACCATTTTGGGATAATTCTGTTTCCCTTCTAGGGATTTTATGGCCAGTGTTTTGGGGAGGATGCTGTGGAAGTGATTAAGGACTCTGCTCCTGTAGACAAAAGAAAGCTGGATCCCAATAAGGTAGGCAAAGAACTACTGAGAGGGCTGAGTGTTTTGTCACACAAGAGAAAGGAGGACAGGGGGTCCTCCTTGCAACTTTTATGCTCAAACATTAAGGTACTAAGAAAAAAAACCAAAAAACCCCCCAAAAACCCAACAACTTGGTATCTCTGTGCCCAGGGGTATGAAAGCCTCTGTGGCAGGCTTAGCTTGGTAGCTTGTCACAGAGTATGGAAATTAGAGGTTCATGTACCTGCTCTGGTTCTCATCCCCAGGGTTAAGCTGCACCCTTCTAGATGCAAGTTTTGTTAAGTCTGAGTAAGAAGAGGATCCCTGAAGGATTTTCAGCTCTGTGCTCTTCTAGACCATCCTTAGCCCATGTGAACTATGGGACATTTTCACATGCACCACTCCTTCTACATTCCCTGGGTTGTAAAGCACTGTAATGGTTCTTCCCTCTTTTCTTAGGCATACATACAAATCACTTTTGTGGAGCCGTATTTTGATGAGTATGAGATGAAGGACAGAGTTACCTACTTTGAAAAGAACTTCAACATCTGTCGGTTCATGTACACTACGCCTTTCACCATGGATGGGCGCCCCAGAGGAGACCTTAGTGAGCAATATAAGAGGAACACCATCCTAACCACAATGCATGCTTTCCCCTACATCAAAACTAGGATCAATGTCATCCAAAGGGAAGAGGTAATTGGTTTTGAAAACAGCTCTAATTTCTCAGTGTCTGAAGGAGCCTCTGGGTGGGAAGATTTCCCAAGTTATGCTTGGCAGAAAAAAAAGAATGCTGAATTTCTCAGATGTTGCTCTTGTAAACAGGAGTATCATAGAAGGGACAGACAGAGCAAGATAGAGATTTACTATGAAGAGAGGATAGCCAGTGCACATTCTTCTTTTGACCTGCTAGCTTTAATGCTGTGTAGGAGGACGTGTGGAGCTCTGTTTGTAGCTGTACTTCTAGCTGATATATTAGAAGTAGCTAGGAGTACAGTCAGAGAACTAGATTGGGCTCAGGGCTGGTTAAGAGACACAGAAGCTTTATACTGTAGAAAGTGCAACGCCATTTCAGGCATGAAGTCAGTAATTTGGAATAATAGTGAATTTATGCAAACAGGAGGTCTGATTCACACCCTATTCTGGCAAATTATAAGATACCTAAGATCTTTGGATTAGACACAGCATCTACCAAGATGACAGTCTTCCTGGGTTCCACAACTACAGCTTTTGAAACGGGAGAATGATAGTGATATTGTCAGATTTAGAACAGGTCGGCTGCATGCATGAGCCAGGTAATGAACCATCTTTCCTTCCATTTCCCCTAGTTTATTTTAACCCCCATTGAAGTAGCTATTGAAGATATGCGTAAAAAAACACAGGAACTAACTGCAGCCACCAACCAAGAACCACCAGATGCCAAAATGCTCCAGATGGTTTTGCAGGGTTCAGTTGGAGCCACTGTAAATCAGGTAAGGAATCCAAATAAGCCAGATGAAGAGCTTCTGCATACTTTTCTCATTGTGCATTCTTTTTTCTCCTATTTCTTGCACTGGAAGAAGTACATCTGGTCAGACACATTTAGTCACAATGTGCATTTAAACTTCATCCCTTGATATTTAGTCGCTGTATACTGTTCATTAGCTATGCTTTTGGTGAAAGTGCTCATGGGAAGCACAGTTCTGGTTGTAGGTGCAGAAACTCACAGAAGCCTTGTGAATGCATCCAAGGATTTTTCATTTCTAACATGCTAGCCATCTCAGCCATTTTGTTCATTCCAGATGTATCCTTGGGGAATGGGAATAATAATAACAATTCTCCTGTGGAACCACCACAAACTCCGTTTCATGGAAATTAAGTCAATACATGAAGTCAAGACCTAAGTGCCCCAAATGAAAGCTGAGATACAATAGGCATAACATAAATATACACACTAAAAATAAGGCCAAGGCAATTTAAAAAAATTAAAATGGAAGGATGAAGGGATAGCTGAGAAAAAGCTTGGCATAATACACAATTTATTCACAAATTACTCACAAACTCACAAATTAATTATGCACAATTACTCACAGAGAGAGTGTGTTGGGTTTTTTTTTCTGAAAGCCTAAATACTCTCAGTTTCTCCAGATTCTTCATCAACCAAAGCATCTAGTCTGAAATAATGTGTTGTTGTAATCTTTAGAAAGAGTGATGTTTTTCGGCAGTGGACTTATTGCCTAAAGGTCTCGTAATACCACACACAGGAGCTGTTTCTCTAATATAACCAGGCTTGTCACTAGAGTTGTCCCAGCTCCTCTCTGCTGAGAAGAATTTGTTCCCTTTGTTGTGGGACTGGAGGAGGAATAATATCAGGAGAGGATAAGATATGATGGGCAGAACTTCTGTTTGCCAAAGAAAATATCGCAGGGGAAAGTGAGCTAAAAACCATTCTGTTATGGTAACTGTGGATAATTTTATTTTCTTTCATAATTCCACTCATGAAATAACAAACAGCTTTAAACAAATGTGTGTTCTGTTTTCAGTCTAAGCAGTGTATATTTGACATTTTGACATTTTCCTGTGTTATTTCTATAAGGGACCACTAGAGGTAGCGCAAGTGTTCCTGGCTGAAATTCCGCCAGACCCCAAATTTTACCGACATCACAACAAGCTGAGGTTGTGCTTCAAAGAGTTTATAATGAGGTGAGTAAAACAAAACTGAAATGCTGAATTGCATCAATGCATTCAATATTAGCAATAATGCAACGATAATGTAACTGAGTAATTGGCTATGCAAGTTAGCATCGTGAATCCTGGCACGTGATGCTTTAGACACTTGGACCAGACTTATTATCTCTGCTTCAATGTGAATGCCTAGGTATGCATTGCATCTCAAAGGGAAGAAATTTTAACACTTTAAACTAATAATGCATAAGTTAAGATATTCCATTCGTTTTATCTTTTGACATTTTATAGAAGTCAAACATTTCACACTATTGCCTTTTAATTTTTAATAAAATGACATTCTTATGTAGAAAGCTGTTCATAAGAAAACCTTGTCTGTCAAGCAGACACAGTGGTAGCAGCAGACACATATCCTTTCCTTTAGATAAGTTTGTAAATCTCAGCAAGCATATTCACATACAAAGATACTCATCTCCTTAGTCCAAAGTATCCTCCTTGCTGAAGGATAAGTTTGAGTTGAGTAAAAATTAGTCTTATGCAGAAGACACAGCTCCTAATTTCTGCTATTGCAAATGTATCTGTTTATTCGGTAAGTAGGCAGCTAGCTCAGTATTCTGCAGTCATTAAATTGTTTTTTATTAGTTCACTCATGCTTTCTTAGTATCTAAAAAATAGCATCTCAGTTTATGTATTTGAAAAGACAGAACTTTCTTATTAGTTCATTATCACTTTAGGCTTGACAAGTTACCAGAGGAATGCCTAGACCAAAGGAACTGGAATCTAGTCCATGCAAATTACCTAACACAAAGTGAATGAGTTTAACAGAAGTAGATTATGTATATCATGTCTTTTTTTCTTTTCTTTTGCCTAGGTGTGGTGAAGCAGTGGAGAAAAACAAGCACCTTATTACTGCTGACCAGCGGGAATATCATCAGGAGCTCAAAAGGAACTACGCGAAACTGAAGGAGAGCCTTAGGCCCATGATTGAGAGGAAGATCCCAGAGCTGTACAAACCTGTCGTGAAAGTCCACAGCACAAGGTACAGTAAGGGCAGGATTATCTGTTGTGGCTATACAAAAATATGCCATTTTTTACTAGGAAGAAAGGAAGTTTTACTGGCAGCTAAAACCAAGCCAGAATAAACACTGCCAACTCCATTCCTGATTGAAGAAATCTGCTGACTTCCACTGGAGCTGATTGTAGTGTAAGCCGTGTTTCTCAAGCTCCGCATTCCAGGGGTAGAGGATTTATGTAATTTTAATGCATTGTTAGATAAGACTTCCCCCTAACTCTAACAAAATTACTGGAAACATCTTGAGATTTCTTCAAAATTTGAAGCCAGGACAGAGAGAGAACAAGTATGGCACCATGTGGTGTTAGGCAGCATGAACTGAGTCATCCTTTCACTATAGAAAACGTAACACTTTTTAGTCACATGACTGAGATAAGAGTCTAATGTTCTTTGCTTATGAATATATGCTTCTTCACAAAGCCACTGTGCCCAGTGTGGGGTGGGAGAAGGAATGACAACTCTGACCTGCCAACACATAGCATGTTTCAGCTGATGATTTGTCAGATGCTCCTTTTCACAAGGCAGGTATTTCTTTGATTGTTTTTCATTTGCCAACTTTATTTATGAATCCGTTTCATTGCAGGGAATCTTTCCGTAACCACAGTTTTAGGAAATACGATGCCCAGACTTCTTCCCAAAGCACCTAGGAACTAGCTGCTTTGGCCAAGGAAGAGCTTCATGCTGCAAGACGGAAGCGATGGAGTATTTTTTCTGCATCTATGAAATCTGAAATCTCTCACAGGACAGCACGTGCACTTTTTTGACAACGTGCAAAAAAGCATTTACGCAAGATCACTGAATGAAAACTAGGGGATAATCAAGCACATATAAGGGCTTGGAAAGGAAGGGGATGCTTTCTGGATACTTTTGTATATATTGTACAACAATCACCTCATGCAGAGGAGTGGACCTTAGAGTGGTCAGTGGCATGAAGTCAGTAATGAGTAGGTAACAGACATGGAACTTTGTGTGGTTTGGTTGAGGTGAATCCAAATAACATGTCTAAGGAATAATGACAAATTATATGCGTTTATGGTCCTTTTCCAAGACAGCATTTATCCATGTGCTTTTGAAAATGAAGCACATTCTGCAAGTTAATCACATGCTTAAATATTGTCTTAATGAGGAGGGACATGGTCACCTGCTCAGTGTTTGCTGAGCTGGTGCTCTAGGAAAGAATTATTTCCTTAGTCAGTTTCTGAACAGATTCCCTGTCATGGTCCTAAACCACAGGGAGTTCTGTACAAGTGGTCTCAACCAAAGCATGAAAATCAAGAAGTAGTAATAAATAGTTCTTATAGATCTTCTAAATTTTGTAATACAGCATAGGGACATGCAGTATAGCGACTTGACATGCAGTTAGTAATCCGTGACATATTTAGCAGAACTAACAAGTAATAGTTTAAAAATAAGATGCTAAGAGATGAGTGATTCTTTATTATATAAAGCTCTTATGTAGATAAACTTATCCAAAATTAACTACAGACGCTCACAATGGGGATTTCCTGCAAATCGCTTGACTCAGGCTTTACTGCAGCTTAAGAGAAATTAGTACATAATTTATAATAACTAGTGTTTGGTATTTTTTGAGTCCTAAGCAAGCATTTTACTAAATAATCTTTACAGTACTTCTCTGAAGTATGGAAATGTTATTACAATTTTGCAGATGAGGATGTTGAGAGAGAGGAGAGATTAGGACTTTGGAACTCATTTAGGACTTTCGGAACTCATTAGAACTTTTGGAACTCCTTTAGCGAGGCAGTAGAAGAGCTACAGTTTTTATTGTGACTATGCTTACCACATAATGTTTGTATTTTGAAACAAAGATCCATGGAAACGTCCTCAATATTACTGCCTCCCCTGCACCTCTTCTATGTTTTGGAAATTATACTTTGATGCTGATTAAAGTAGCCAATTCCATTTGCCCAAGCACAGAATTTAATGGTAAAATTCAAGGAAATGGTATAATTCTTTTCATTTACACTTCATTTTAGGAAATTACAGTGAACTTTCTCAGAGCTGATGCCATATGTTTCTAAAGGCAAGGCCTCTTTGCTCCAAAAGTGTAAGGGAGATTGAAGCTGTTGCTTTTAGTGAAAACATTTTGACTTTGTACAGTCACCTGCAGCCTTGCCATTTGATGATAAGAATATTCCAAGCACTTCATTGACATTTGTATCATATTTTGAAGGTGCTTTGTGAAAGATTCACACAGATGATCAACCAAGATGAGATGTGGAAATAGGTGAAATAAATCCTGTAGTTACACAGCACTTGGAGAGTAAGAAAATAATTTCCCTCCTCATTCATAGTGTTGTTTAATGAAATAAACAGGAATAAGTACTCTCTGATTTTGAAGTGAGCACATACACAAGCAAAAAAAACCCAAAAAGCATAAAAAGCTCAAAGCAAAAGATGCCTATATGTCACAGTAGCTTCTCTATATTCAAGTTGCTTTGAAACAGTTCTAGATTGAAAAGATTATTAATTTCCCAAAGTTTTGAAGGTATGAGATCTCTACCTATCAGAACCAAGCCCCTTATCTATTGTTGTTAACTGCCAGTTGAGGAGAAAAGTCAGAATTCTGTCAACCCCACAGTCCAACCTCATTGTTTACAAGATACTTATCCTTTACAGCCTAACTAACAGAAATCTCAGGTAAACAAAACCCCTTACAGGTGTACAGTATACTAGGTAAAAGTTAGGAAGTGGTTCCTCAAATTGAAATGATACTCAGGATAATAGGAATACTGATCGACTCTTCACTCCCATTTTACAAGCTGACCACCCCACAATCAGATGGCCAGTCTTGCCCTCAGTTTGTATTTCATATTGTCCCTTCTACAAATGGAACATGGCTTGTACATTTCATTCGAGAGCTGAACTATGTGAAATTTTCTACCTTATGATATTAATTTTGCAATAAAGCGACTGCTACACAGCATATTTAGAAGTGCCTTTGTGTTGCAGCTTATATCTCAATAGAAGGCAGCTGGAAAGAAAATTTCAGTAGGAACAACATTTTCTTGTAGAAGCATCATTCAGCAAAAAGTACAAGGATCTGGGCAGAGGATGTGTTGGTCTGTCCTTAGGATAAAGTGTGCCTGTTGCAGGGATTACATGTAATACATTGCTTCCCAACTTCTCTTTTTCATTCAGTGTAAAATGTCAGTGGGAAGCTCAGTGACAGCAGAGCCCTCCTTTCTTCCTCTGGTCTGTAGAGCAGAAACGTGCCTGATTCCTGAATTCAGCTTCTGGGTGACCCAAGACTAGGGAGAGTTTTGTGTGCCCAAACTACATAGGTCCAGGGTGAAACTACTGAGGCTGTCAAAGGGGAACCAGCAGGTGAGCACTACACCATTCCAGACCATTCCCACCACTCAGCTGGGAATCCACCAGAGCTCACTTACTCCTTGCATTGACCATCAGCAAGCACCAGCTTTAAGGAGCATGGTGCTGGTTTTGGCACAGGAATCCTCTAGCTCAGCACGAGCATCTCTCTGTTGATGACATCAGCCATGCCCTGTCCTGGGCAGCACACAGGTGACAAGGTGGTGACCACAGCCTCAGGTCTGTGCACAGCCCCACTGCCACAGGAGAGCACACCTGACCCAGACCAGGTGTCAGCACACACTTGCACATCTGGCAGATGTAAGAAGTCGATGTCACCTACGAGAAGGCCAGCAATAATGCCCAGAAGTATGAATGTCAGCATGTTTTGAAAACATTTGAACAGTCAAGGCAGCTGCTTTTGGTCAGCACTAAGAATCCTACATGGGCAGCCGTAATGCTGGATTTCCTGGTTTGCAGAACAGCATCTATAAAGGGAGCACACCTTTCATGCTGCATGAAAGAAACCATGACATCAGGAGGTGACGGACTGAACAGGCACGACCCTGAGTTGGTTGGGGTAGCCACACTTGTGCTGGGCACAGAGAAAAGCAGCGATGTCACTTAAAACTGGCAGGTCTGGGTTACATGACTTCTCCTGGGAAGCTGAATGCTTCCTCATTAGGTTTCCCACCAACTGTGAAGGCTTGGAAAAGCGAAAGCAAACATTTAAACTCTTGGTTTTGCTGTTGTTTTTCTTTTTGTCTGTTTGAAGTACCATTGTCTCAAATATTTCAGGAAGGGCAATTAGAGCTCAACAGACAGCCTGACACAGAGGCAGCTAGGACTCCTTTAGGCGCTTCAATCTCTCAGAGCAATGTTTGTTATGAAAATGAAGCACACAATAATAGTGTTTTACTGGGGTTTACTGCACTACAGTGCTGATGCTTTCTGGTAGAGAGGAACACACACAATGAGAGTTCACAGGGTGTTGCCATTAGTGCTGAATTTAGGAGTGGGGTAATTTGGGGAGTCGCTTGGCTGACTATATTTTAACCATCTTTGAAACTGGTTAAACAAAATGACTAAAAAATAACCAACAGGGCTTGAAGAAGTCATCTCAGGATGGGTAATACTCCAGTCTAATCAGTGCACTGAAAGGAGAAGGGGCCCCTGTGGAAAAAGTCCTTTTTGATTACATGAATAAAGACAATGAACCCTCACAACAGAACTCAGTTTCTGTTTTGGAAAGTTACAGTAAATTCTGGCATTCATTGAGCACTTCACATAGTGAATTGAATATGTTTCTGTGACTCTACGCTCTTACTGGTTTAAATTGTCCATTTTCATTCAAAACCAGACTGTTTTGCGAGTGGTCAAGAATTAAAAAACTAATCTTGAAGTTTTTTGCAAACAATGTTGTCAGTCAATATTGGTCAGATCAAGCTGAAGTGTTTCGCTGATCAAATCAAGCAAAATAAACCCCTGAAGATGCTCAATAGTAACTTTTACGGGAATAATTTAGAAAGCCTTGAAAGTTGTAACATTTTGTTCTGCTTTTCTGTTCTAAGTAATTTGACACTTTGCACCCATCAAAACAAAATTTCCTCCTTAGAAAAAGGAATACAAAGTTGAATTTTACTTTTTTTTTTTTTAAGATTCCCTTAATGAATGTAAAAGATACCTAAATCATTGCACATCCTTTTTTCTTTGTGCTTTTAGAACTATGCCTTTTTACAGGAATAAGGTTTTTCACTATCAGCCTCTACTCATGGAATATTTCTAAACATGCAACTACTAGTGGAATGCAAATTACAATAGAAAATTAAATAATTGAAGGGACAAGGTGTTTCAGCTGGATGGCAAGAGGACTGCATCTTGTGCATTTAATAAACACCTGTAAAACAGCTGGAAGGAAGACTTCCTATCACACATTTCTGACTTTACCAAATATGAACATGTGTGGAAATTTCTTTTCTCCCAGAAGAGCTCTGTGGAAACAAACAAACAAACAAACAAATGCAAGCTTAGCATTGCTGATACATCTAGAATTTGAAAGTGTCAGAAAGCTATCTCAAAACCTTAAGAACCTCAAGCGAACAAGTGTTTCTGGACTTAATACATAGTGAAGAAAGAAAGTATGCACAAAACTCTATCCTTTCTTCTATTCGCAGGTTGGCTTTTAGAGATATGAACAGTCCCTTCTCAGGTATCAAAGAAAGGCTGAAAGTGCTCCCAAAGGAGTGTGTTACTTTTTGAGCTAAGGCATAAAATCCCAGGCTCAAATCTAAACGTTGGAGGTGGCACTTTTCCCAGTGGGAGAAAGGGAAAGGGAAGGGGCTGCCAGAAAGAACAACTTTACACAAATTAAGTTGATAGCACTTGCCTCAGAGGCTGGAGATTTCTTGGCATCCTGGAAGGATAGCATCTTCACTGCATTTCATACTGCCAGCTTTTAGCATTGGGAGAATCATATTAAACCAACAGTGTCTAAAAGATTCCAAAGAGGCTGGTTTATGTAAGAGGCTTCAACCATTGATTAAATTAGGAAGAGCAAAACTCTTGTCATCTGTGGCAGGTTAAAGAGCTTACAGGACAGTGTAAAAAGGATTGCTCAGCTCAGGTTGTAGGGAAACCCAGTTGCCCCCAAGGCCTGCTGCAGCCTAAGACAAAGGCAGCAGCTGAGTGAAAGAAATCTATCCATTAATAAGCAATCAGAGAGGTAAAGATCAAAACCCCAACAGACTGCTGGGAACAAAGGAAGCAGTACTTTAAAAGGGCAGGGTAAATTGCTAAATGCATCTCACTTTCTAGACCATGTGGGGCACTCAGTACCAAACTGAGGACTGTTGTGCACTAATGGCAGCTGTCAGGCAAAAAGTAATCACAAAATATTTAAACAAATAAATAAATAAAATAGAGAATACACTATTTTTTCTTAATAAAAATATTCTTAGGTTTTGTGGGGCTTTTGTGGATTTCGTAGGCTGGGTTTTTTTTTTGTTTGTTTGTTTGTTTTGCTGTTGTTTTTGTGGGGTTTGTTTTGTTTTCTTTCACTTTGTTTTGATTTTTTTTAATGCTGACTTCCCGGATTTTGCTAGTTTCCACAAAGAACTGGGAAACTGCAAAAGTAACAAACAAAAGGCACCCTGATTTCACATCCCTCTTTTGAAGGAGGCAGAATAAATATTGGGCTTGTTGCTTCCAGGGGAGGATTCAGCCTGTTTACGAGCAGTGACATGCTGCACATCTCCTGCAGTAATGGGTGGCAAGAATGACCACTAGTTCCACATCCTATGTGCAAAAGGGGTGCTGTGGATGGAAATTATATGGCTTGGGAATAAAGTCATAGACAATCATAGTTTGAGGAACCAGAGGGCATTGCAGTATGTCCTGTTATTTCCACATTGGTTCACTGACAATTTTCAGTATTACTAATTGATGGAGGATGCACCCAAATGTACTCCCCAGTGGTTTTGCAGTTACTGGGTCCTGCTCACCAGGGTCACCAGGCACCGGTGCCTGTCTGTGGATCACCAGGCAGGCACCATCACTGGGGCACCTGCGCTGTGAGAGCACTCAGTGTTCCCAGGGTGGAACAAATCTTCCTAGAAAGGCTATCTGAGTCTTCCTACAATGCTGATCATTCCCACAGCCTGGTAAGGAAAAGCATTTAGCATAAGGTACTTACAAAGGCAAAACTGGAACTTGTTTAATCCTCTGATTAACTTCAGCAGGTCTCTTTCAAACAGCTCCCATCCCTGCTCTCCCTGACACTGTTGTTACTCACCCACTGCCCAAGATCCCTTTACCTGACCACTGTGAACCCACACCTGGCTTGAGTAGGACAGTCCAGTGCAGAAGGGAGGGTCCACAAAAGTGGTGGAGTGGCTCACAGCTCCACAGGCTGCAGGAGCACACTGTGGGGACCATGCAGGACAGCTGGGACATGCCAGCACAGGGCACTGAGGGAGTCGCTCAATGCCACTGCTGCCCAAACTCAAGAAGTCATTCAGGGATTAACTTATTGTTTTGAATCCTCAGCAGTGCTCGGCATTAATAAAGTACCAAAGTGCATTCCCTTCATCCAGAGAGGAGAAATGCCCAACATATATTAAAAACTGGGACTCTTCATATGTTCCAGGGTGGCCTGAGACAGTCAGAGGATACCTGAGAAAGTGAGAGGATGTGGAGGAATTCCTGAGTGAAAATGGTCATGGCATTTATCTTAACACAGTGAACAACTCAAGCCTTGCAGAAACAACCATGGGGCCAAAATGCCCTAAATGTTGCAAACACAGCATGACTAAGGTTTACAGAAGAGTCCTTGAGATGTCCTTGAAGGGCAAGAACAAGGAACTAAGGCAAGGTGTAAACAAGTTAGAGAGAAGCCCCCCGAATACGAGAGACCGTAAGCAAGGGAGGGACTCGCAGTAGCCTGGCACGAGATAACCAATTAGCAATAGCTTAAGGTGCATGAGCATTCTAGTGTAACCAATCATGCAGTTAGGTGAGACGTGTGATCATCAGCAAAGCAGATTAAATAATGGAACTTTCAGAAACAAAGAGGAGTTCGACTTTAACTGTATCAACCTTTAACCTGTCTTCCATCCGGGTCGAACCTCCAGGAGGGTCCTGCTACAAGAGGACACCAGAAAAAGTGAGAGGATACTCTGTCCATACAACTGCCAGGTCCCAGATGTACAATCTAGCTACCAAAAATAAAGCAATGGTTTAGTTTAATGGATGGATCTGTACTTACTGTGCCAGGTTGTGCTGTCAGTGGCTACATTTGAAGGCTGAAGTCTTACTCTGCTAGTCGTGAGTTCACTGAAACACAAACACAGTGCTATTACACCAGGCATGTCATACCCAGGCTGATGCAGCAGCCAGCATCGAATGCTCCAGGATGAAAAATCTCAGTAAGTTGTGAGAGAGGATCCACACCCACAACCGGCACTATAAAGCACATATTAATCAGCATGGCACGCATTTTAAGAACAGATAAACCAGTCCCCAGTCTCTGCAAAGCAGCTTCACACCGATGTCTTTGAAATAGGAACAAATGACCTGTTGTCTTCTTGAGCTTGATCTCTAGTCAAGGTGAGGCCTTTAGTGTTGAGAATTGTCACTAAATGACCATCAGATGGGCCTCTATTTGTTATGTCAGTCAGCAGGTAAGAAAATAAGATCAACAAAATGCCTTCTCAACAAAATGCCCAAGTACATCAAATTTTTTTCTGCATTTTCACAGTTAAGGCCCTCAATATCTTAATCTAATTTAAAAAAAAAAAGATACCAGGCCTCGAAGTTAAAATCCTCTCATGAATTTGAAACTAGAATGAAGATTGAGAAACTCCATTCTAAGAGTTGTCTAATGAATTTGATGAAACCAAATCATCATTTGTACACAGTAAATAAATCTGTCTATGCAGAATAGCAGTCCTTGCTGGCCCAATTCTGGCACAGAGCACATTTTAATATGAGAATTTGCAGTGTACAAAGATAGAAAACTCAAAATGTTTTGTATGTAAAATGTAGGGGTCCTTCAAAGTATCGCTCAGGACCTACCTATATCCTGCTGTGGAGCCAAAGTGAAGGAGGAACTGCTCCAATAACCCATGCAGAAGGAAAACAAATGCTGGGGGTCATAAGTCTCCTCATTCTGCCATTCCTTGGGGTGAACACGTACACATTTAGGATTGCATCAAATGAGTCTAACTTCATGAGTTGATTTTAAAAATTCCTTGTTCCAGGAAGAAATTGCCAGTGGTTTTTCTATCCTGCTTTCTTCCTACAGTTGTTGCTTTTGCCTTTTGCTATGGGTCTCGAGTTTGCTATTGGGGTGCTGTAAAATATTTTCTCCCTGCCCTGGCATGTAAGACAGGTATCCTGTGGATATCCATCCTCATTGAAGCCAACTCTGCCTCTCATGACCTGTCATGCAGACCTGCTCATCTCTCCTAGCACAGGTGACCAAATAGACATTTGGTGATAATTTTAGGTTTCAGCATGATTCTCCGATGTAATTCAAAAGCCCAGTTGCTGTATGCACATATCCATTAAAGAAATTATTATATTAATCTCTCAGATGAATCATGACAGATATCAAGTTCAAGTAAGGCCTTTTGCAGAGACTGAGCTTGGTTGTACAACTTCATTTTACTGATGATACAACTACATTAAACCACAGTGTCCTCTTTGCCCTGCTCAAAAATAAAGGTCTGGGAGCTTCGGAAAATCAAGCATTCTTTAAAATATTTCAGGGATAAAAGTTTGGTAGCAACTTTTTCCTCTGTTGTATTAGAATAGCTCAAACCTTGGGGAGCATATTTTGACACTGCTCGTCTAAAGATAAGGGGAAAGGCAAGTGCTGCATTTCATCTAGTGAATGATTTCTGGAGTGGCATTCTTGTGCATTCATGCACAAATCAAGAACACTGTTCTGCCTCAAATACCCATAGGCCTAATGGTGAGATCCAAGCCAACGTGTGGCAAACAGCAACACGTACCCTCCAGCACTGAAAACTCTGATGACGGAAAATCACATTCACTGCTGCATTTTTTCATTTCACTCTGGACTCTCAGGCAAGCATATGGTATTTTTTCCCTGCTGCCACTGATGTGAGCCCTGAACCAGGGCAGAAAAAATGCCCTGCCTTCTTTTGTGTTTGTGTAACATCCCTCCTTTCCAGATGGGGCTCTGCAGAAACCAGCCATGCAGTGTGAACTGCCACTGGTGCCCTGTGCGCAGAAAAGAGATACAGAATGTGCATCTACTGAAACTGCTGCATCCTTATAAGCAAGTCAGAACAGCAGATGCACAAGAGAGAAAAAGCTGGGCTTTTACAGGCTTGCAGTGGAGAGGATTACTCTGCCTCTCAGGCTGTGTGGGGTCATTCCCACCAGGGCAGTGCATCACCCCTGCTTTTCACTGCAGTCTGCAGAATATTCAAGACAGCAAAGCTCCAGTATTTTTTAAACAGGGTTTTATTTAATTCCTTAGGCTGCTATCCAGCTTTGGCATTGGCAGCTGCTTGGCAATAATCAGCACTTCAAAGTGTCCTTCCAAGGCAGAGGTGCAGCCGAGGCCTCTGATGGAGGATACTCCAGGAGCACAGCCCTGCCCTCTCAGCCCCTCCCTGTGTGACACACCACAGAGGTGGGGGCAAATTGGGGGCAGTGGTAGGAGGGTCACCATGCTCTGGTCATGCTTGGGCAGGTGCTGTGAATGCCACTTCCTACATGCCAAATCTTCCTTTAGGGTAAAAAAACCCCACTTTTTTCCAGATAAGAGGTATTTCTAGAATGGACAAAATAAGGCATGGGAAAGCATTACCATTTCCTATGGAAAGAACATTTCAACTTTTTGTTTTGTTTGGCAAAATCAGAATCATTCTTTTTATAAAATTTTCATGGGATTGCTTTGTTTATAGGTCTGGACTGTTTTCACTACCCCAACAAATCAGGTGAAGTTTGCTGTGGCTTCAGGGGTTTCCCTGGAGCTGTGAGCCTTGTGGAACAGACAGCATCTGATTCTCTGAGGTCAGAAAAAGGTGGGAGAAGGGAACATCATGCAATTTATGAGTTAGGGTGCTGGGGAGCCACAGACATACATTGCAGTTAGAGGAAAACCTAAGGCAACTCATCTAAGATAACTGTGTCTTCTCATGCTCCTCTATAGTGGCAGCAAAGCAAAAAAAATGCTGCCAATACTGCAGCAGAGGGAATGTCTGATCCCCCTCCTTTCCACACTTTCACACAGGCCATGGGCCACATCTGGGGGCAGGCTGCCTTTAAATTTAGCCCCTATATCACTTGCACTCAGGTGCACTTGCAGCACAGAGGACACTGATGTGGCTGACCCAGAGGCTCCTGAGTAAGCTGTGTGGGATGTCCAACACAAAACAGGTTTCAGGCATGGAAAGTGTTTAAACCCAAAAGGATGGCACCTGAGAGACCACGGGAACTCACTCTGCCTGAGCCTCTGCTCAACGCACTGCGGAAGGGCAGGATGACTTCTCTTAAGTCCTTCTTGTTTTTAACATATGCTCTATGTGTGCACAGGCTTTATCTGTATTGTGAGGAGCCTGAAATCTCAGTCAAAGCATACACAATATTGACCTGGACCTGATCCAGAAAATGGAAAAATACAATGTGGTTTCTCTCTTCAAAGTATTACTTTTACTTACTTCCAGACATGCCACTTATTATTTCCTACTCACAGACATGGGGCATCAGGCTTTTTGAAGGAAATAGGTGGGTTTGGGCTTTTTGGAGGTGGTAGGGGCTTTTTTTCTAAATGTGTAATAGTCCAGATTTCCTACCTGTCAGAGCAGATCCCAAATAAAAAACACTCCAGGGAGCTAGAAAAGCCCTGCAAGAGCTCCAGTGTCTCTTGCTGGTGCTCAGGCTGAGCAAGGCAAGCACTCACTCCCACAGCCCCAGGTGGGTGGTGGGAGCTGCACAGGCAGCTCTGACAGTGACAAGGCCAGTGCCCATGCCCAGCTGGGGAGGAGTGACCTGCTCCTCATGGCTCACACCTGTGAAAGGGCAGCAACACACTGACATCTTCACCCCTCTTTCCACTTGAGGCTTTGGCTGTGTTCATTTTGACCAGACAGATTTCTCCCTTGGTGCTCTACAGGGCAGGGTCCATGTCCCCTCTCCCAGCCCTCTCTATATGCATGTGCAGGGCAGATGTGCAGATCGGCAGGTGCTTACTGGCCCTGCTCATTCTGTGCTCCCTTAGGTACCTCTGCCCCATTTGCTGATGCCCAGGCTCCCAGTTACCGCACTCTGCAAGCTCTCTGCAGGGCCAGACAAACCCCAAGGTGAACCAAGAGCTGCTGGTTTTAATTGCAACATCAAAGGAAAGAGCCCCATCCATGACCACGTGAGCACACTGAAAGTCTTCTCCCGTCACTCTTACATAGGTAATGCAACAATTGACTTCTTTATTTAATTTCACTTGTTTCAACTGTCAAGAGCTGGCAGCTCTTGAAAGAAAGGATTAAGTGGGAGAAGTGGAAAAAGTCCTCCTATCTGCTTGCTCTGTTCACTGCCATAGTCTGAGTGCTTTCATTCTGTTTGTACAGTTTCTGGTACAAGATGGTCTGACCCAACCTTTTGGATGAATAAGCAGATGGCAAGGAGTTGTTTCCTAGTCTGAATATACTTTCTT
The DNA here is from genome assembly GCA_036630365.1 of Acanthiza pusilla. Lineage (NCBI taxonomy): Eukaryota > Metazoa > Chordata > Aves > Passeriformes > Acanthizidae > Acanthiza > Acanthiza pusilla. Next base: position 10,346,941 of record JAXCHO010000007.1, read on the forward strand.
TTTGGATGCAAATATAAAAAATGGTGAGCAGTGCTCACTGTTATCTTGATTACTTCTTTCATCTGTACCCCCTTTTTTCTAGAGTTGGTAATTCAGCCATAAAAAACTAGCCTCTGCATGGGAAGTTAGCAGTCAGGATTAATAACTACTAGCATCCTCAAGAGCTGCAGGGCCTGTTTGCAAATTTGGACTTCAAATATTTCTAAAAATATGTGTGTTTGAATTAAAATGTACAAAAGCTTATTTTTTAAATGAAAGCTCAGTGGTTTGTGAGGTGGTTTACATCAACGTCATAGCAGCTTTACTTAGAAAAATACTTGATGTGATTTAATCTCTAAAATGTTTTAATGGCTTCAGAGATTTCAGAAGAAATACTGGAAATGATTTAGAAGGAAATGTCACTGAGCCTATTAGCTTTTTATAGAACAAGAAAACCCTAACCTTTTATGTCTACCATTACTTGAGTGTAGTCCACTGGAAAAAATAACCAGAGATTTTCAAATTTCCTTAATATCCTCCTTGGTCTATTCTGGAATCAATATTCATTGAGAGAAACTTTGCCCGTCTCCATTCGTGAACTTCAGGTATCACGTCTGGAAAAAAAAAATGGAAATATGCAGAGCTTCAGGAGAATTAACCAGAGAAAGGCAGAAGAAAAGCAGAGGAATTATACAGAAAGAAGGAAATGAGACAGGAGGATCAGAAGGAGCCAGCATTTGATAGCACACTACAGGAAAACCAGAAAAAGCAAGGAGTGATGCACCACAGCTGTGTCCTTTTGCTCTGTGAAGTAACTCACAATAATCACCGTACAGGGTCCTATATCCAGAGCTGGAAAAGAAAACCAGGTGTTGTCACACTCCTGACTTTGCTGAGTCTCCTGCATCTTGCTTACTCCTGGCCTGTGTATTCTGACTTGTATTTGGGAGGGACTGTCCTGTGAAACCCTTCCTGGCACCATCACAAAGGTTCTGAATCATTTGCTCCCAGAGCCCGGGGAGCCCTGGGGCAATGGAGATAGCACTTGAGATAAGAGTGGGAGGAGTGAAAGAAACCATGCATCAATCCATTCCGAATATTCAAGCCCTTAAGCGAAAAAATTCAAGGCACACAAAACCAGGGACTACTATATCCTTTCACTGTTGAAAAGGCTTTAGAGACGGCCTGTTCTGCTCAGTAAAAACCAAGGCACAGGACCAAAAACTTTGTTTCTAAACTGAGGTTCACAAAAGCGAGCAGAGGGAGCTGATGCCCATTTTGCTTTTTCAAAGCCCTGCCGAGGATCCCATCCAACCCAGTGCAGCCAGAGGGCACATTCTGCCGAGGCTCCAACACGGAAAAAGCATTTCACATGACAGCCTCTACTGGGGAATCCCAAGCCCTTGGCACTGGGCTGTGCATCAGCGTTGGACGGGTACCGGATCTGAGCCCAGGTACCGGATCTGACCGCAGGTATCGGATCTGACCCCAGGTACCGGATCTGAGCCCAGGTACAGGATCTGGCCGCAGGTATCGGATCTGACCCCAGGTACAGGATCTGACCCGTGGTATTGGATCTGACCCCAGGTACCGGATCTGAGCCCAGGTATCGGATCTGACCCCAGGTACAGGATCTGACCCCAGGTACAGGATCTGACCCCAGGTACCGGATCTGACCCCAGGTACCGGATCTGAGCCCAGGTACCGGATCTGAGCCCAGGTACCGGATCTGAGCCCAGGTATCGGATCTGACCCGTGGTATCGGATCTGACCCGTGGTATTGGATCTGACCCGTGGTATTGGATCTGACCCCAGGTACCGGATTTGAGCCCAGGTATCGGATCTGAGCCCAGGTATCGGATCTGACTCGTGGTATCGGATCTGAGCCCAGGTATCGGATCTGACCCCAGGTACCGGATCTGACCCCAGGTATCAGATCCGACGGGGCAACGCTGTTTTTGTGGGCTTCGAACCAGTCCCTCCAACCTGCACACAGTGCGGACTCCACTTGGGTTAGACCCCGACAGGTTTTTCCAAGGATGCTGCATTTCCAGGCGCAGCCCCGACGGTAACCCTACTCTCCCTGGCAGGGAGCTCCCACATCCCGGCGAGCCCCGACTTACACGGGGGGCAAGTAAACTCCTCTCTGCCGGCGCACCGCCGGGGCTCCGCGGAGGTACGGCTGCGGCCGCCCCCGCCTCGCCGCGCACCCACCGAACCTGCCCCAAACCCCCCCGTCCCGCGGCGGGCAGCAGCGGCGGATGGGGCACGGCCAGGGCGCGGGCAGCATCGCCGGCAGTGCCGTGCCGGGGCGGCCCCGGCGGGGCGGGCGGGGGCCCGAGGCGCCGTGTTGGTTTTGGGCAGCGCGCAGCCGCAGTGCGGCCGCCGCCGGGTACAAAGCGGCGGCCGGGGCGCTCCGCGGGCTCGCAGCGCTGAGAGCGGGCGGGAGCGAGCGAGCGAGCGGGGCTGGAGTTTTGCGGGAGTCGAGAGCCCCACCACCACCTCCTCGCCGGGACGCGGAGCCCGGAGGTGAGCGGCGGGGGATGGGATGGGATGGGATGGGATGGGGCTGGAGGTGGGCGCTCGGGCGAGCGGAGGTGTAGCCGCGGCGATGCTGCTGCTGCCCCTCTCGTCGAGAGGAGCAGCGCAGTTCCCCCCGGCCCCGGGAGCTCCTGGCTCCGTCGGGAGCGAGGAGCGGACGGTCAGACACGGCGCTGCCCCGCTGGCAAGACGGCGGTCCCGGCGGACCGGTGCGTGAGCGAGTCGCCAAGAGTTGTTGATATCCCAGTCAGTTTTGAGTAAAAATGCTTGATTTTGCCGAGCGCGGCACGGACGCGCGTGTCCCGTGCATCGCCGCATCCCGCCCGCTCTCGGAGCAGGGGGCCGCGGCCGCCCGGGGAAGCAATGCCAGGTGGGGTGGGAAGCACCTGGGGGTCGCATGTGAGGGCAGTGCTCACCGGTGATCTGCTTAAATGGACCGTCGCTAACTTGTGAGCCGGCACTTCAAAAGAGTAGAGAGGTTTTTTGGGTAGGGGGATGGGACAAAACTCTTGGGCTTTGATGCTCAGCACATGGAAGTGCCTTAGCTTTGGCTGCTCTTCACGAATCTCAGAAAAAAGAAAACAAGTCACAAAATCTTAGAGACATCCTGAAGTGTTTGAAAACAGTTTTAATTTTTTTGAAACAACGTTATGGGACCCTATAGCTTGATACACATTTACGTGTGAAAGCTGATTCAGGCATAATTACAAGCCTCAATAATGATAGTGACTTTCCTGTGACTGCTTTGTCCCCGAGTTACACGTAAGACTGAGCTAAGTTTAACTTCTCTTGTACCGATGTTAAGGTCAGGCATAGTGTGCTTTTTGTTAAATCAAAGCTCGCAAACATTTAAGTAGCCGCCAAGCCTGTTTGGCAGTTCCGTAGCATAGTTGACAACCTTGTATCTTGGCAAGGCATAAAAGGCACCATCACAATTTGCTGATTAAAAATATCGGATGTATCCTACTCTTTTATTTCACCCCTTCTGTCAGAGTGACTGGATCATACTTAAGGTTGTGTGGGTATTTATTGTGGAGAAAAGAAGAGATGAGAAAAGTGAGAGGAGACTGATTGGGTCAATGTGAGTTTTAGGAAGGCCAAACTAATTTTAAAAGTGTTCATGATGTGCAGAGAAAGCCCTGAAATTTTTGTTCATGTGGTGTTTCAAGTTTCAGTTTTTGCTCAGGTGATGTTAGAAGTGCTGCTTGGGTCTTCAGGTCCAGAGTAGTTTTCCCAGAGGGAGTGGGTGCCGGTAGGGCACAGTGGTGCTTCCTGACAGGAGTAGGGCTGCACCAAATCCATGCTGCAGGCAGCATCTTTGAAGTCTTGTGTCTTCTGTCTGAGATCACCTGCCAGATATTAGTGTCTAGGTGAAATGGGATTCTACCCCAAACCTGCTTCCTCAACACGAGATATTGCCATGTGACGGGAGAGCCTGTGTCCTTGCTCCTTCCGTTTTTAGAGATAGAGGCTGCAGCTCTGACGTGCCAAGGTGTGGAAGCGTGTAGCATGAGCATTCCACACAGTGCTGAGTTTAGGTCACACCAGTGCCAGGGGCAGCAGCACAACCCCAATTGCCAGAGTGCAGCTCAGGCTGAAGGGTAGGTGGATACAGGCTCTCGTGTACCTCAAAATTTGTGCCTTTGCTGACTGTGTGTTTAATGGGATTTGATGTTACTTTTAACTCTATTTCATTTGTCTGACATGACAGTGAAGTTTGTCCCTTGTTATTGCTAGCGATCTATCTAGCAGGAAATTTATTTTGTAATGTGTATTTTAGTGACAACTTCTGTAGCACTCCAGCCCATATGGGAGTCCTCAGTGTCTTATTAGTTCTTAAATTTGTGCATGGGCTTTACTTAAAAAATTTCATGGGAGAAACTGAGAACAAAGTGGGTCCTTAGATTGAAAACTGAATGTGTACTGGTTTTACATGGAAGTTCAGTGAGTTTTTAAAGATCCCACCTCCTTGGGAAAACCAGCAATGGAGGTATTTTCATAGCACAAATTACTTCTGTTTTGAGATGAGCTGGTGCAGTAGCTCCCCCTCAGTATCTGTTTGCATTTTCTCACTCTGGCAGTTTTCTCAGGTTTGTAAGCTTCTGGTGCAGCTTGTCGTCTCAATTTCTGCAGTGCCCTGCATGTCTAAATAATAGATGCTGAAAGTGAAATGAAAACGTCCAAATGAAGAGTCAATTTTGCAAATGATGCAGAGCCACTGTGAAGAGCTGTCAGGAACGGGCATCTGATCGTGCTTTTAGTTGCTAAAACATTAGTTGTTAACTGAGGAGAGTTGCAGATTTTCCTGTGGTGTCAGCACCTGTTGAAGTGGTAGGTCATGGAGAAGGAGAGTTTTTTTCCTAGTCATTTAGCTAATGGACTTGACTAATGGGCCAAAGGAGGTGTTTCAGGCATCACTGCTTGTACTGTTCATCCATCTAAATTCACCTGTGCACTTTAGAAAGGGAAGAAAGCTTGTGTGTATGTGCATGCACAAATATGAATTTTATCTAAAGTTTTTGTGAACTGTGTCAAGATGACACGTGTTAAGCTAATGACTAGGTTTTCATGTCACAATGGTGAGATGTTCATGTGGAACTGCAACAAGAAATAGCAATTAACTACTTCCAAACAGTTTTGATTCCACCTAACTTCTTAAAGAGTAAATGTAGTTTACAGATGACTTGGAATACCAGCTGTATTTTTTTAATAGAATTTGAGAAGTCTTTTGTTTGAGATATGTAAAAAGATATCTAAAAAATACATTATATTTTTATAAACCTTATGCAGGCAACCATATTTCACAAGTCTTTATGAAATAAAAGATTTTGTGAACATTATTTAATAAAGTTCATCTTGACCAGAGTTTGAGATTTATGGTGAGATTTATAATGTGTTTGAGTCTAGTGGGAAATGATTCACTTTAAGTATCTTAATAGTATCAGCTTCCATGGTTGAATAATTGGTGGTGCTGTAAAAAGGCATTTAGGCATCTCAAGGGAAACCACTTAGGCTTGTCAACTCTGACACTCCACAGTTGTCTCTTGCTCCCATTATAGAGGCTATATATCGAGGGGAAATAACATGGAAATTATATGACTGTTCATTCCTGACACATATTTCTTTTCAGGTACCAGTCTTTTGACAGCAGGGAAAAATCGGGGACTTTTTTCAGTTTATATATTTTATGCAGACTACTCTTAACAGTGTTGTATTGTGAATTATACTTGTAAGGTCTATCTACTGTGTTCTCTGATTCTGAATGCTGCCTATGTATTTTACTTTGGGAAACAGTGTCTGATTAAATCTCAGAAGTGATTTAGGCCACTTACATTTTTATGTTGCCAAAATATATATCCCTGGCAAAGTCCAGAGAGCAGAAAGATATGTGTGGTGATAGTCACCTTTTCACCATTAAGGGTGTCCTTGTCCATGATGAGGGAAAAAGGAAATAGCTTGTAAGGTGCTGTGAATACAGGAAATGCTTTCTGTGCTTTGCTAGTAATGAAAAAAAAAGTTGTCATTCAGGAGGGGTGACAAGAGCATCTCATCTCTCTTTCAGGCTGCCAGAGACTCTGGGCTCTTAATCCTGTATTACGCCCAATGATTAGTTTGGCTAAAGCATAACTCAGAAGGTGGCATCCTGTTAGACTTAAAACATTCCCACAGGCTTCCCTTGTCAGTTAATGCCCACTTTTTGTGTCTTTCTGAGCTCAAAAATGTGTTTCTGATTTCTAATTAAGAACTGTACTGAGGAAGGACAGCTGACAATTAAACATGAGTAATGAATGCATGTTTTCAGTGTCCCTTTAATTCTTTAGAGATATGAGTAGAAGACAGAGGAGTCTGACAAGAACAGTTGGAACTTAATTGTGGGTAAGCATTGTCAAGCTGAGTCTGGTCTTTTTAAAAGCCAAACTGATGTTCCCATACTTTTCTGGTGTATGGGATCCCTGTTGCACACAGGAGCCAAAACTAGACCCAGACATCTGCCCTGATGGGTAGGAGGTTATAACTGCCTTTCCCTAAAACAAGGCATCTCCAGAAAAAGTTCTGGTGAAGGTGGGAGGGTGTTGGGCACTGGGGTGTCCCAGCCTGCTTTGGGGCTCAGGTATGATGCCCCTGACCCATTCCTCACACAGACAGATGTCTGTGCTGTCCTGGAGCACTGCCATGTGTGACACACAGAGCTCAGGAGGGAGAAGTGTCAGTGAGAGAAGTCTCCTGTATGCATAGTATGTCTGTTTTTCCATCTTCTCTGTGGCTGTGTATGCTGTGAGCTGTAGGCATCTTCTTCTGGTGTTTGGAGCTAGTTGGTGTCCAGGAGGGCAGTGGAGGCATCTCACTGGGTTCCTTGGACAAATGTTTGTGACACCACACTTGATGGATGGATTGCTGGTCTGCTCTGACCTGGTGATGTATTTGACCTGCTCCATCATGTGCTAGTGCTCTGAATGCAGAGGATGCCCTCCCTGCCTGTAGATGCCTTAAGTTGTTGGTTGAGGAAATCCAGAAGGATTTATTGTTGAGTTTTTCACTGCAGAAAGGTACCCTTTCCCCATCCCAATTTTTCTTACTGGTCTACCTCCTTCTGTGCCCAAAGGGTCCAGTGCATCCACAGGAAGCAGGAGTGGGTTGCACTGCTGCTGAATTTCTCAAGAGGATGCAAACAGTCAAAATGTTGGTTACTGGACAAGGCATTAACGTAAGGCTGCTTTGTTTTTAGAAGTTTTGTAGCATTTTTATCAAATGTATCAAGTTTTATCAAATACCTATACATCTAAGACTGATGGAGGCTAATCAATCCCTTATGTCTTGTATGGGTCTGTAATTAGTGAACATTGACTTTACACCCTGAGTCGCTGGACTTTTTTTTCTGAATCCTTCAAATGGTATTCCTGTTTAGCTCCTGATAGGGCTGTTGCCCACACAAGTGACTGATCCTTCTCTTGGTCTCCCTGAGCTGATAGCCTCATGGCTGCTGTGCACTGACAGTGAGTTCTGTAGCATGTCTGCACACATTTCAGCCTCCAAATTGTATAGTCTGAGCAACACTTATTGGTGGAAGGATGAACACTGATTTAGCTTTTCTATACCTTTCATTGTTTTACGTAACCCTTCCAAGTAATGCCTTGTTTGGTCTGTTTAAAATTGAACTGTTTTTTTTGAAGCCTCTTTCCATGACGTACGAGTATTTCCGATCCCTTCCCAATTCTGCAGTGTCATTACTAAGGGGGAGGATGCTGCCCAGATCGATTCAGATAATTTTGCACCACAAATTCCCATGTGGCGCCAGAAATGTTTCTGTTTTATTCAGCATCCATGCCAATCTCCACACCTCCTAGCTCTTTCCTGTTGACTGCAGCTGCCTGTGCACAGGGGCTGCCTGCAGGTAGGCAATAAACCTGTGCCTGGCTGAAAGCGGCGAGCTCTTCTCTTGTGCTTTTGCTGCCAGCTTCTTTCTGTTGGTGCTAATATTTATGTGGCTGTGGGACAAAACAGATTGGAACACTGATCTGGCTGGAAGCAAACGTGCTAAAATACCTCCCTCCCTCCCCCCACCCCCGGCTATTTGATGTGTGCACAGTGTCCCACGAGCTGTGCCAGCGTAGCATGAGAGGGTGGGAAGCCTCAGCGGTAGTACAGGGACGTGTCAGAAATTAATAGGCATGAAATCATGGTGCTGTGATTGCCCCCCGAGCCTGTGGGTTGTCGGAAATCCATGTGATGTGTTTTAAATGTTGGTCCATTAGAACCTTCTTGGCAGATAATGATCAGAAGCACCCTGCTTTGTGGAGGGGACTGGGAGAGCTCTGTGCCTTGCATTTTCTACTCCTCATGGCACCAGCCAGCAACCTGTTAGTCTCAAAGAGTTTAGTTTAAAACAATTATCTCCCCCGAGCTATTCTGATTTTTCTTTTTTTTTTAACCGCAACTGTTTTCCCAGTTAACGGCTGGAAGTGTTCCCTCAGGAGAGACAATGCCAGAGGTTGAATGTGTTTGTTTAGGTGCATAAACATGGCTGTGCATGGTGGGGCTTCCATCACAGTGTTTTCATTCACTTCATGAGCTGTTAAATGAGAAAAGGATGGTGCCCATTCCTGAGCTGTTTTGCAACAGCTGCGTCAAAAAGCCCCCAAGGACTTCGGACAATAGCGAACTCTCTGTAGATGATGCTCTTTTCATCCCTGTCTCAGCATATGGCGATGCAGAGGATCTCTGAGAGTTACACCAAACTAATTTGGTTTGGACAGTGAAAGAAAGATACACACATGAGTGTTTTATGGGGCACTTCAGTATTTCTCCAGAGGGAATTTGCCAAGAAGTGCAGTGATTGGGGAAAGTAATATTTTGATTCAGACTAGGGAGCCTTTCTCTCTATTTATGTAGACACTTGGAGTGTTTTAAAATTAGAATATGAAAAGTAACAAAGGACAGTCAAGATATCCACGTGAGACAAAACCATGGGCACTTAACTCGTGCACAGTTATTAAAAGAAACAATATTGCAGAATTTTTCTCCCAGTTTCCAACCTTCCAATAGAAGAGAAATCATAATGAAAGAGCTGATAGGTCTTGTCTGTTTTGCATCTTGGCAAATGCAATTTGAAGCTGTGGGTATTTTCTCACCAGTTGTTATTAACCCACCTGTTAGTAGACAGGTTGTACTGTTTCAATTCTTCAGTCTCCTTTGCACTTTAGTAGTCTGATACATTAGGACATTCCCACTGCAGTTCAGTTTTTGGAGGGCTGCACCAGAGCAGAGCATTGCTTTCTCACCCCCCTCCCCCAGTGTATCTACCTCAATACAAACAGCAAAATATCTCCTAAGAGAAGATGTTCAGTTTAGCTGAATCTTTCTTCAGAGTAGAAGATGGTGTTTCTATCAGGGGTCAGTCCTCGTGTGGGGGGTTTGATTTGTTTGTTTGTTTTGTTTTGTTTTTAAGCAGAGTGCTGTAGTGGATAATGACTCATGTTGGAATCTGACTTTTCACTCCAATTAGCCGCCGATACATCTGGGTGTATCTGCCGTTCTGCAATAGATAACTTCAGTGTGCATTGTTTACATTTCAGATACCAAACCATGGTGAAAATCAGGCTGTTCATTCATTGCGACCTGTCATGTAGCTGAGTGTGAGTGCACATCCCTTCAGGCTCCATTAGCATGAGTTAACTTTGTAATTGGGTTTCTGGGGCAAACAGGGACAGGAAGCAGAAGTAATTTGGCAGGCCAGGGTTAGCTTTTTTGTTCTGTGTGGTGTAAGTACACAAGGGAGCAGAAGTAAAAGATGGGTACAAAATGACCAGAGAGATCCTAACAAAGCAGAGGACGGTTGTCAAAATTTCCCCTGGATGTTATGGAAAACCATGCCGCTTTACCAAGGTGGGACTTTACAGCTGTATTGAAGCAGAATTTCTATAGCCTCCTGTGATTTTTCAGAGCCCCTCTCTTGCTGCTCTATGTTTTTCAGCTGTCGGGCAGTAGCACTTTGTCTTGTAGAGTCTAGCAACAGAAAATGAGATTGCTGAATGAAAAGTAGTTGTCACTACTCAGTTTTGAAACTTCTTCATGATGAAGTTAACAGAAATCTAAGTTTTGAAGTTGCTCTAAATTCTGTTCATAATACCTACTTTTGCACAAACAAACAAAAAAGGGAGAGGGGGAACTAATCCAAATCAAACTGTAAAGTGTTAGGGTTCCTGAGCAGGTGAGACAGGTTTAGGATTTTTTTCTTCCATTTTGTAAGGCACTGAAACTCATCTGGCTCTTTTCAGGTGTTCAGTCTGGATTTACATGAATCTGATTAGAATTAAGCTGCTTTATGGTATTTTCTTTAAAACCACACTTCACGTTTTTCAATTAATAACTTCACTTTTATAACAATAGTCTTTTCCCCAGACTAATCTTAAGACTTAGAAAATGCAATACAAGAAGAGATTTTTAGCTTAAGTTCCATTCCTTCCTGATATGTGGGGCTGAACTTGTTCTTAAACTTTCAAGTTGCTGCTTTCTTTTTTTTTTTTCCCCCTTCTGATAAGCTCTTGGAGGGTTTTCTTTCCTCAGATGAATGCTAATCTTACTCTGGTATCACTGACCATTTTCTCAATTTATATTTTACCACCAGCCTACTCAGACTGCTTTCTGTGTATGACAAGTTGGTAACGTTTGAAGATGAGATAAAATCACCTGCAACACCAAGATGAAATCTCTCTGAAACAAAGAGGTGCTGGAACGATGTAGGCATGATGAGCTGCAGTTTATGTATCTTGTCAGCATCGTTTAACCGGGCTGACAAACTCGATGTACACTTCTTACTTCGTTCTTGTGGTGTCATGGGCTGCTTCACTCATGGGATTTTTTCCAAGGGTTGTGACAAGGGTTCTGATGTGTGCCCATGTGTGGTGGAAGTTGCATTGGTCCTGATCCTGGTCCCATCTGAGATTTAGCACTGAGTCTTTATGTCTCCTTTGTGTTCTTCTTGCAGTTTCTCATCCCATCACTGCTGCGGCTTGTGCCCACTGTCATGTTTTTAAGCAATGTTGCGGGATCACATAAACGAAAATACTAGTGGCTGCTGGGAGCCTTCTCACTGGGGAAATTTAAGGAAAACAAACCCTTCTTTGTGTCCCTGCACACATCATGACTGTCACGAGTTATGCGGTAGGCGTGCTAAGGAGATGCAGTCGGTGCTCACTCTGTGGAGACCCGGCGGTGGGAGGTGCCCACCGGCTGCCAGCCTGAGCCTCTCCTGGGAAGCTGCTGCTCCAGCCACACAGCCAGGGCTCACTCACTCACCGCTTGGACTGGGGCGTGGGGATCAAGAGAATAAAGCCGAAATAAAATGGAGATCTTCAGGAATCTTAAAAATAAGCAGTTGACAGAATGTTGTTCACATTGTAAGGGATTGTTGGTTTTGGCTGAAGCAGACCTGAGAGGGTTTCAGGGCTGTTATCTGTAGCAGCTCCATCTTTCATTAGCCTGGGGGAGAGAAAGTTTGTGCTTGTACAGCTGAATATTAAACCTCTGGCTCAGGAAGTGTTAAGTGTATGTGTTTATTAGTCTTAAAGCTGGTATATTTTTCATGCCAGCAACTAGCCCAAAACCAGGAAGGCCTGCAGTTTGTTTTAGCTGGTAGAGATTAATGATTAGAGATTAATGGTAGAGATTATTGTAAAGCTACATTTAAAGTTTTGTTTCCACAAACACAGGGTGACTGGGACAGGAAGGGACCCTTGTTGGTTTGCAGCCTGCAGCTGAGTATTTTGACCCCTCCACAGACCCCCCCTTACTTAAAGGGAGCCCTACAACTCTGCAGCAGCCCCAGCTGCCTCTTGGTCTTCTTGTGTTGTTCCCCTCGCACCCCGTCCCTCCCTCTCTCGCAGGCAGCAAAGCCCCCTGGCCCCCAGTCCGCATTGCTCGCATTCCCGAACTCTGCGTGCACACAGTGGGATGAGGGAGGCGGCTAAGCTGGTCCTCTGCTCTGGCTAGGAAACACTGTTGTGAAAGCAGCCTGCCTGCTTCTGTCCTCCCTTTATATCCGTCAGAGCCCCCCTGCCCACATAGCTCACATTCCTGAGCCGCATTTAATTTGGGATGGTGTTTTGCTTTGGAGGCTGTTACTGCTTGGTAAAAAAGTTTCCTGGTAGCTACATCTTCATGGAAGGGCAGTGATTTATGTCCCCCAGTCTAACACATTTGGTGGCCGTGCTGGGTGGTTTGAGGTCCCTTTGGCGACTGCGAGTGAGGAGGAGAGGAGAGAGGAGGAGAGAAGAGAGAGGAGGAGAGGAGAGTGCAGTCAGGAGCCAGATGTTTGGCTGTGCATGGGCTGAAGGAGAGTGTTGGAATCCTGGAGGAGACCCCATCGGAGCTGGTGTCTCTGTGACTATTGTGTAGGGAGGAAGTTTCATTGTAATTTCACCTCTTCCTCCAAGCAACTTGCTAATTTGCATCACAAAAGTGAGCCACGGTTGTCTCCTTATTATGCTTCAGAAAATAACAATTCTCTTAAACAATGAGAATGAAAAAGAGATGATTTATCAGTTGCTTTATGCATACTGGTGCATTCAAATGCAACTGTTAATTGAACTAATATTGTTTTACTGCAATGTCCAGTTACAGCTATTTTTGCATCAGTTCTGAGAGTCTCATTGCAAGGAGAGCTGTCTGGCCTGTGATACAGCTGTTGGCCTGTAGAAGAACCAGCTGGGTATGTAGGGCACTTTCCTGCACATCCAGTCTTCAGAAACAGTGGACTGGTATTTCCCATGTCTTGATAGTGCTATGCCAGAGATACTTTGAGCAAATTAAAAAATGGTAATAATATATTTATAACACACCTAGGAGCTCTAAAAATTTTCTGCCAGCCAACAGCCATTTTATATATATATATATTAAAGTTTAGTCAAATTGACTTTGTTGGAGTTGGAGTATTTCATCACTTCGATTTCAGACCAGAAGTTGTCAAGCCACAAAGCTGCCCCAACATTCCTGCAAGGTTTCTGTAAATAGGTGTGTGACCAGTGTATATGTAACATAGGTCAGCAGCAGTAGTTGCTCCAAATGTGCTTTTTCTCTCGCCTTTGTATTAATCTCTGGACCTTTGTCTAAAACCTGGAGTAGTACAGAGACTGCATGAGGGGCCAGAGAAAGGGATGAAGTCTTTATTCTGTATTGACTCAAGATTCATGTCTGTGCTGTGTTGCAAAATTGTTATGTTTAATGCTCTTGCTCTGAATGGAAAGCCTTTTGTGGCTGGCTAAACTTTGGAAAAGCATTAGGCTCAAGGAGGAACATTTTCCTTCCTTTGCCAAGTAAAATCTTCCCTTGGACTGATGCTTGAATGTTTAAGTTGGGCTGTATTTGGTCTGTCAAAATCCAGCTATTTTTTTGCCAAAATTGAGGTAAGCTCCAGCTAGAACTTCACATGTGTTCTCTCTCAATGAATTACTCACATAAAAGCACTTGCTAAACCATGTCTAGACTGCAAAGACCTGGATTTGACTGAATCTAATTAAAGCAGTGGTGGCTTTCAGGTGCAGATTTAACTGCAGCATGTTATCCTGGCTTTTGCTAGAAAGAGTTTGACCGGAGCTGAGGTGGTTTTGACTTGCATGCTGAGGTAAAGCCAAGTCAGATACCTGAAATGGTACTTCTCCCCACCTGCTTAGCCTGCCACAGAGAGAACATCATCTGCCCAGGGCAGGGTGGCTGAGCAGCTCATGGAGATAGGGGTTTCAGTGCAGTCTCCTCAGAAAAATTAGAATCACCTTCCTGCTGGTCTTTGAGAATTAGGAGAATAATTCTGAGAGTTACCAGGAAGTTTCTGACTGCATTGCAAAGATATGAGGAGGCTTAAAATACCCCTGCTAGAAATACTGGTTTTGATCCTGGAGGTTAAACATGCTCAATGCACAGCTCTAACTAGTCTGTGCTGGCCAGCCGCTCTCATGACTAAGCTTGTGAGTTCTTTGTCCATCTGTGCCCATTGCCTTATCTTAAGTCAGGTTGATTACCAGCTGCTTATTGATTAAAAGGGATTAGGGGAGTCCTGGATGTCTAACACAGCTGGTTTCTCCCATCTCTGAATAAGTCACTGGAGTGGAAGTTGTGGCATTGCCCATGGGTCCCTCCCTGGAGATGTTCAGGATAGGTTTTACTGCAGTACAAAGGAGCATAATGTAACTCCTGGCTTCTGGTAGTTTTACCTCGTGGCCTTGAACGTTTGCCCAGACATGTCTGTGAAGCATCTTGGCTGTTCTCATGCTTTTGCTATTCCTCTGTCTCAGCTCTCCGGACTCCTTTTATTTCCTGTAACTTTTCTATCTAGCGCACACTTTGTTCACTGCCCATCAAGTCATGCCTGCTCCTCCTCTTTCACCCTGCCCCTGAATGCTTGCTCTGTTCAATTGAAGTCTCTAAGACAATACAGAAAAGGGGGGTCACCAAAAAGAAAATGGAAGAAATTAAAAGGGAGAAGTGAAAAAGCTGTCTCTGACAGAATTCAGGCTCCTGTCTAATCTGACAAGTATAACTTTTTCTTGAGAAACTGTCCTTTGCTTCACATTTTCAGCCTGTCATCAAATTTCTGCTAGTTTTGAACTTTGTCTCACGGGGCTATTGCAGGAGCAGGAGTAAAGAGCCAGTAGTGCAATTCCTTTTCTCCTCATTTCAAGGGGGGAGGCAGGGGGAAGACACACAGCTGCCTCTCACTGTAACACAGCAGCAGTGGGCGATTGCCATGACTTTTCAGGCTGTTGCAGTCTTACAAGATGTTCTAGTTTGGAAATGGAAAAAGAAGAAATACTGGACTATTCTTGGTACCAAGTTCAAGGCTCAGCATTGCAAAGAAAGTTTATATGTAGCTAATAAAAGATATACATACTACTTCTTGGCAGTGTGCTGAGAGAACTTTTTCTGGCAAGGAATGTTGGCTTGACCTTGCCTTGTCCCTGAGTGTCTGAGAACTTGCATTTTTGTCATCTTCTCAGCAGAATACAACCTGGGATAAAGCACATAGCGGCCAGGGGTCACAGCACAAATGCTTAAGAGTGCTGTGGTTGCTTTAGTGAGTACTCTTGTTTGCAGCTGGGCAGTGGGGGCTGTGGACTAGCCCCCTCGCTGCCCTTCCATCTGGCCATGGCCCATGCCTCTGGCACAAAGCATGTGCTTGCTCTCTTAAGCTTTTCCTGCTTTCTGCAGGAATCTGGTGTTTTCTTAGCTGTGATCACTCTTCTAGCCTGATTTATGTATGATTTCTTGGACTGGATCTCTTGATTTCCTTTCACTGTTAACATGCTAATTCACAGCCGTTTGTTACAAGACTGCATATGTTCTGGGTCAGGAACAGCTCCAGCTTCTGTTGGGACTATTCCTGTATGAATTTTGCGACTGTGGAAAGAAGGCTGTTGTGCTGCATGGTTGGTTTGCAATTCATCTTGGACTGAAGTTGGATGGTGGTGATGGATGAGCTGATTAGTGCTGATGTTGAAGATGCAGTTACAGGCAAAGAGGCTCCTAGTTAGCTTTCTTACCATGAGGAAAGGGGTGGTATTTGTCTTGCTATACTGACATGCTGAACTTCTCTCTGATCTAGGAAGTCTTCACTAGCTCCATCCCTTTCCTTGATCCTTCTTGAAAACCGCATTTTAAATCATGGTTTGATTTTTAATTTTTTTTTTCAGAATGGAGGAAACCCTTCTTACTTTTGTCTTGCTGTCTGCTGGCAGTGATAGAAATTGCATCAGAGCCTGGATGGGTGTTTTTGTAGATGAGTTTGCATTCCCTAGGGCTCTGGCATTTATCAGCCCTCGTTCACGATGGAAGTTGCAGGTCATTGAGATATTTTAACTCCTGTCCTAATAGCATGTGAGTGTTTCCTGTGCTGTTGCCCAGTTCGGTCAGCAGCCGGGCGCTCCGGAGCCGGGCTGGCCGCAGGTCGCACACAGAGCTGCTTGTCGCTGGCATTAGCCTCGTCCTGGCGGGCTGGGCAGGAGGCTGCGGAGCTCAAATGCTGTCCGTGCCCTGAGCCCAGGGGCAGGGCTGGATGCACAGGCTGTCAGGCTTGTGGGGCAGAGGGCGATGTGAGTGCACAGCTCGCTGGAGGCTCAGCTGAGCCTGCGGCTGAGGCTGCCGAGCACCGCGGGGCTCGGACCTGCTCCTTGTGTTTGCTGAGTGTAAACAGCCCCGTGTTTCCCACTTTCTTTCTGGCTCTTTTCTTGGTGTTCTTTTAACCCGGATTTTCCCTTCAGCTTGCCAGTTACTTATAACTCCTAATTCCGGTTTAATGACTTTTTTGTGTCTGGGGATTGCACTTTATTTGCATCACAACAGAGCCCCGTGAAAGGCTTGGAGTAATGTCAGCTCTGGATCTGGTGTCAGGCAGTTCAAAGTGCCAGGCAGGAGTTTTATCAAGTTGGTCCCTTTGTGCTGCGAAGTTTGAAGATACTGATCTCGTTGGGAGTAGGCAGGTGGCAGGTCAAGCAGCACATCTGAGAGTTGCCTGCCGAAAAACTTGTTTTAATGAGAAAGAATAGAAAAGTAGGAAGTTTGTCACAAGGAGAAGTTTCAGGAGTCCAGTTTTATGACATCTCTAGTAAAAATAAGTTAATAAACACCAACAGATCAAGAGTATCTTGGGGGTTAGTCAGTCTCTTTTATTTTGTGTGTTATGGCCTATTGATTTAATGAGATTGTACAACCAATTTCTCAAAGCCTGATAATAAAACACATCAGTTAAAATGAGGCTGAAGCTTGGAAGAAATTATTTAGTTCTGTGGACTGTTTCTTTCAACACCTTAGATTAATAATGTTTTGGTTTTGTTGGTTTTTTTTTTTTAATTTAGAGTTCATCATACCAGAGCTATGTAGCAAAATATGCTTCTAATCTGCATCCCCTCAAGCTGCATTTCTTTTTAATTGCCAAATGCTCTATTTGCCAGTAGAAGCACCACAAAATATTAATATGTCTGTACTGAGAGACTATCTGAAGGAGAATGTTGAAAGAAGTCTGCTAACATCAGGACTGGCTTTTTTTTTTTTCCAAGGTTACTAGTAACTGTGTGAATGCTTCATTTTAGCAGGAAAAAAAAGAAATGCCTATGAAACTTCAGTTCTGTCCTCACTTCTCCCAGCTGCTGTCTCAGATCTTTGTTAAGCTCATTTTCTTTTTGTTTTCCTCTCACTCAGCTTAGGCCCAAAAGTTGCAAATGGGTCATTGCATTTGGAAATTTGTCAGTTATATCCTTTGGAGAGCAAAAAAGAATCTCCTCTAACACACAACACCCCCAGCTGTAGTACATCCAACAAGTTTTGCAATGCTTCGGTACTGCCACAGTGTCCTGCAGTTGCTTTCTTTCTTTTTGGTGAGTTTTGATGGATCCCTGTTCTGTTAGCTTGATTCAGATAGGTAGCAAGAGAAGGAATCGCCTTTCCAGAAGGAACTTCTCGCATGCTGTGAATGCAAATAGCCCGTTTGCTCCCCTCCCACCACCTAAATCTTTCCTCCCGGGCTTTGTGGGATTTAGTGCCAGCTCACAACACAAGCGTGACAGCTGGTTGGTGTCCAAAGTCCTTTTTTTGTTGTTTCAACTTTAATCAGGAAATGATTTGTCTGGGGATCAAAGCGCTCTTGGGTGAATTAACTTTTTTTTGCCAAACTGTGGGTTTGATGCATGTGTAAATATTGTCTGATATTTATTGGGCCTCTGAGTGGTCCTGGTACAGGAGTGATTTTTAGCTATAACCCGAATAATACTGGGGTTGACACTGCAAATTTTAGAGAGCAGCCTGCACGGACTGTTAGAGATCACATTTGGAAATTAGACCAGGTGTGCCAGTAAGTTGCATGGAGGTGGCAAAAGGTCTCTTAGCTCATCTCCTGATACAATTCTGAAAACAGCAAACAAGCTGCCAGTGTCAACAGTGACTTGTCTCTCTTTGCCTCCTCTTCTGCCTCTGTTTTTGAACAGTTGCGTGTCACTTGGCACTGCCTTGGCCTTTGGAGGCTTTGTGACACTGTGGAGATGTGACTTCACCTGTGCACTGCTCTCAGGGCCTCTAGGAATTGCAGAGTTTATGGGTGCTCACCGTGCCATGCAAAACTGCAGTAAAGTAAGACCCTCTGGGCAGGACTTGGCAGCGTCCACAGCTTGTGTCTGTGTGTTTGCAAATATTTAATTGGAAATGCCAAGCTGTGGGAGTGGAGTGAGAGAAGGGGTGAAATCCTGTGATTCCATTGTTTCTGGGACACAGGCAGGGTGCTGTTCTTGGGACAGGTGTGTGCATGCCTGTGCAGGTGTCAGTGCTGGTGGGGGAAGCGTGAGCTGCAGGCACACATGGAGGTGGTCTTCAGCTAGGAGATGTGTGCTGTGAGGAAATGAGGCTGAGTAACATGTTGATGCCTGAAGAGATAGTGGGAAGGGAAGGTTGGGGTGCAAGGCAGTGGGGTGCTGGCTGGGTAACATCACCTTTTAGAAGCTGTTACAAGAAAGCTTCTTGGGGGACATGATGCCTTTTGTCCATGAGAGCACATAGCTCTGGATGACTATTCAGGACAGCAGTCCCATTTTGAAGGATGGATGCCTTCTCTTCAGTGTACAGGAACAGGTTGGGGTTTTTTTTCTATGAAAATTAAATTTGGGTGAAATATGCCCCAAACTGAAGTGCACAGTTTTCCCCTGCTCTCAGATTTGAAGCACCATGTTTTTCAGTCACCCAAAAGTAACTCCCCACCTCAGAGGTGGGGAAATCTGGGGTGGTAATGCTATTCTGCTGTGTGCAGTGCCTTTGGGGATGCAGGACTGTGTAGCTTCAAGGAGGTGGGGCAGAAATTTGCTGGTACATGGTGAACTCTGGTCTATTGAGTTAGTGTTTGTCTGGTACACCTGAGGGCAAAATGGTAAGAAATGCATAGTGTCAGGATGCCTGACAGATGTGAGAAGAGTTGGATTGAGGCACGCAGAAAAGACTTAAAGTGAGATGTTAATCAGTAACAAGCTGAGTCATCTTGCAACAGCTTGCGATGCCAGGTAGGGATGTACACAGCATGAAAAGAAGGAATGTGCACAAGTGTGTTTATTCCAAGTAGGGAAGCCCTCATTCTCACACTCAAAACCAGGGTATTTTATTGCTTTTGAGAAGAAGCAACAGAATGTAATAGGAATTGTGTCTCTATGCCTTTTGTTCTCTGTAATGTTCTTCAGATCCAATAGGCTTGGTGTGAAATGCCTGGTAATCAATCAGGGGAGTTGCTTATCCAGCCTGGGTTCTGGCCATCAGCATTCTTGGTCCAGCGTGTGCATCTTCAGGGTCTTCCAGCTGACCTCTTCCTGGTTTCTTGTCCAAAGAAGGGCTTCAAGCCAGTCAGTTTTTTGGAGAGAAGCTTGAAAAAAGGGATTCATTAACCAAGAATGATGTATCCTACAATAAAAGTTTCTGCTTTACAAAGAAAGAAACCAAAACAACAAGTATTCCTGTTGTTTGCCCAGCACAAAGTCTGGTTTGTTTTAAGAATGCATCTGGTCCTTGACGTTTTCATTTTCTTAGTGTTGGCTCTTGTGAAAAACGAGGTTCACTCTCCTGTAGAAATTTAAAAGTTTAATAAAGGACAATAAGGGACAAAAACAATAAAGCAAAGAGACAGCGCTGGGTGCTTGGCCCTAAGCCAAGAAGCACACCTGCCGTTGAGGGAGTCGTCTTAAATACTCTTTGTCAGCCTCATGCTTAGTCATCATGTATAGGCTTTTCTCCGGGGTCTTCTGCCTAGTCATCATGCATAGGCTTTTGTCTGTGGTCTTTGCATCTGGTTGTGGCTGATAGTCAGGTATCGGTGGCAGGTCTTCTCTGTGCTGTTCTTTGGGTGTTATCCGGTCAGGCAGGTAGTGTGGTTAGTAAAGGAAAGTCTTTAAACTACTTTTATTAGTTTTTCTACTATATTGAAATCTAGTTTATAACAGAAATTAAAACATTGGTTATATGCCTCTATCTTTATGACAAGACTACCTCTATAAACAGACTAAAATCCTACATATAATGAGTATCTGCAAACAAGCTAACACTATACTATTATGTATCTATCACAATTACAGAATAAAATCATACATACAATGAATATCTGCGAAAAGCCAACACTATATTATTATGTATTTATCACAGCTCTGAATTGCACACCTGACACTGAGCTGCAGGTGTCTTCAGGTTCAAACGAAGTAGAACATTCTTGCTTCTCAGATTTCAGTGAAATTTGTGTGCTGTGGTAAGGCCAGAAACTATATATATTTATGGTTTTTAAGGAAAAATAGGTGGCTGAAATTGCTGTGTAGGTGGTTAGAAAGAAAAGGATGGGGACACAGGGATGAAAAATTGCTATGAGAAAACACAGCTGGCTGGGCTGCACATCTCCAGTGCATTGAGCTCTGTGTGTCTAGGGGGTGATAACACAGAGAAAAAGAGAGATCGTTTCCATTGCCTGTGTTTGTCCAGTTGGCCTGCTGCCTGCTTGTACTCATGCAGTTGTGCAGAGGTGGTCTTGTTGCTCCTGCTTCACTCTGCATAAAGCAGAGATGAAGAGAGGTAGTGCTGGGAGCTACCAATGTAACTGGAAAAGGGCAATGAGATTAGAGCTGCTTTGGCTGGGGTGTAAGTTTATAGCTTGTCCTTCTTCTTAAAAAAAAACCACCCTGAAGATTTAATTTAAATAACTTAATGATTTTTGTACTAGCTTAAATGGGGGACATCTCAGTCATAAATAGAGTGAAAAGGAGAAATGTATGTTGGGTTATTGTGTCTTTGTTCATGCAGGTGGATTTGATCTTTACATTTTTCATGATGGTGGTGTCCGTTTGCCACTCCAAAAGGCTACAGCTGAGCTGCGGATGTTTCAGAGGATACTTGATTTCTGGGTGTATCTGCCTAATGACAGCCAGGAGTTTTGACTTTTGCTATTGGGACTTCTGTTATATGTATTGTGATAATACTAGCAGAGAAGTCTTGGTAGGTAGAGTATTGCTGTTCAGAGAGTACTTGAGATCCACAGTGTTAAAAGTGTGCTGAACTCTTTCGGTGGGGTGTTTTTCCATTGTTTCTTCTGTCTGACTCATCTCTTGTTTTAGTGCTATATCCAGGCAGCTTTCTATAGCCTTTGATCCAAGATAACTGAGCACTTAAGACAGCAGAGTCTTGCTTCCTTGGTTTTAAAGTGCTTTAGCTACCCTTGTCTTAAACTGGCATGTCACTTGCAGCTGCATTCTGGTCCTGCCCTTAGAGCAAAGCATCTCTGTCCTGTTGCAACTTGTTCAGAAATAGTTTATTTCAGGGAAACTTGTTCAACTAAGAGATGATATGAGATCTCATTATACTTTTGAAAGCATCTGTGCCTTTTGGCATGCTGACCTCCCACCCAACTCTCTGTGCAGGATAAGTTGGCGCTCTGAAAATTAGTCAGGCAAGAGCAATGCTGCTTTTCTTTCACTTGTTCTGGCTGCTCATAGAGAAAATCTTGAGATGATTGTGTCTTTTTAACGGCATTTTTCAAAACAAATGAAACCCCTTTCTTAAAATGCTATCAAGTGCTTATTCCTAAATAAGCAGGTACTTTGCAGCTAGAAGTTTTGCAGTGTCTGGGTGAGGAGGAATTAATTGGCAACCTTCTTGCTAGATGGTGTCCTCTTTCACTGTTCTCAGATTGCAAAGGGTAAGAATGAGGAGAAAAAAACCTACCTGATTATCTCGTTTCATGATTTGATGCCGGCCCACCTCAGACAGCTTATGCAAAGCATGCTGAGTAGAGTTCCGTGAAAGTTTCCACCAGACAGGGCCTTTGCGGAGCTGGGTTGTTGCCATTCCCACCTTGCACACTTTGCCTGTCCATGCTGTCCTGCGGCTGGCGCAGTCCTTGTCAGTCACTGCTGAGAGGTTTTGGGGACAGAGGGCATGACTGCTGCAGCATGAAGGGTGAGAATCAGCATTGTCACTGCAGGATGCAGCTTGCTTTGTGCTCGTGAGGTTTCACCAGGGAGTTACTGTGGCTCAAGGGTTAAAAAACCCAACACTTTCTCCAAACCTTCCCTCTCTGCGCAGAACTTCATTTTCACAGCAAGTTGCCTTTCCCTTGGCTTCATTTGTTCACTAAACGCTGCTCTAAGAAAGCAGGTCTTTAATTACTGTTTTGATAAGTGTGGATATTTGCTGAGAATAAAATACGGAAGTAAATACATAAACTTTTTTCCAGCTACACTGTAAAAATGAAATTTCTTCCGCTACCTGTAGAAATACAACTTTTCACATATGGTTGTGGTAGAAGCTCTTTTGTGGCAGTGTATCTCTGAGTGAATCTACATGTCCCCCCTTTCCCTCCCTGAAACTTGTTTGTGTTGTTGTTGCAGGAGGCTTTTTGTTTATAGTACAGCTGTATTAGCACTGTAGCACGGTACAAGCCACTACTCTTGACCCCTGGGGTTTCTGCGAAGGTCACAGTGGAGAGGCTGGAATTCCTCCCTTAATTACACTGAAGCAGAATATCCATGCTGGTTTTCCCAAAAGATTAACAGAATGATACTGCACTGCTTTGAAATGTGATCTTCAGAGCATCTAGCTCTCAGGACAGCTTCTTTCATGTTTAACACATGCATGGATTTTCTGTATTTTTAAATGACTAATTACTACTCCTTGGAGTAAAATGTGAATGGTAGTTTATCACACTGGTTTTCTGCTATTGCTTTTGTCTTTCTTACCAGAAGCCTTCAGTGCTCTCCTGTGGAGTAGCATGAAGAGAAAGACTTCATTTCCCTGGTTTTGTGAAGGGAATATTTTGAGGTGGCTAAACTGCACCTGTTATGCAGTTGCTGTAATGTACAGTAAGGTATAGCTCTACATATTTGAAAAATACACAAAAATTGTTCAGTGGTTAGGCTTGATAGACTGCAAAGATGCCTGCAGAATTGCAGCTAAACTGAAGGCACCAATGTTGCTATTCTAGGACTTTGGGGAAAGTCCTAGAACAGCTAGAGAGACCTGTGTGCCTTTCCCTCCTTATATATAGCTTGGTTCCCAGAGCAAATAGATTCTTGGCTCCAATCCAGCTATGCTGTGAAATGTGGTATCAAAATATCTGCTGTATTGTGAGCAACTGCTTTGCAGTTGTGGACCCTGGCGTGGTCAGCACAGCCGGGATGTTCCGTGGGTGCCCCTGTTTCATACAGTGTCTGTGGTTTTCTCTGTGCTCTTGGTCTGAGGTGGTACCAGAGTACATCAGCGTGATTTGTCTTTGTCTTAACTTCTCTAGGCTAAGAGCACTTCCAAACCGGACTGCACCTCCAGGGAGAATGTGAATATACGTGTTTTTACTGCTGTTTCCCCCCAAAGCAGTTTAGTCTCCAACCTTCTGGAGATAGTCTCTCTTTTAATAATGATACAAGTCTCTTTCTTTCCTTCTTTCTCTCGGAACTTAAGTACTGATAAGGAAGACTGGAATGCTTGTTTATGCACCTGAATTACCCCTCCTCCCTTTTATCCCAAATCCTCGTGTATGTACAGACAGGCTGTAGATGACAGCATTTTTTTGGATGGAAGCCCACAATAATACTGTTTTCTTTCTGTCACTGTTGATGAAACAGTGTCATGAAGACACTCGCTGCAGGGCAGAGCAGGGAGGTATTTGTGCTTCTAGTTCGTACTCCAGATGTTTATGTAATGTGCCTAAGCTTGCTGGGGAATACAAAATATTTGTGAAAGGCCCCCAGGTCTATGCATGGATAAGCTATTTGTCCAGGTTTTCTGACAAAGCAGGAGAAAGAGCTTAACTGACAAGCCCTAATTAGCTCGGTACTCTAGCAACTCTTTCCCAGGAGAACGACTTGGGGAAGGTTATTTTCAAACAATTCCTAAATTGGAATCTTAAAACTATAGTGTTGACTTTTCCCTCTATTTGTGCTTACTGGAATAGCAAACAGTGAAACAGACCAGAGAAATTCCTGCTCTTAAACACTGGCAATTAAATAATTGTAACCAGAATTTGATGCAAACTTAGATCTTTGTTCTATTTCCTCTCTTTATCACACGCCACTTTTGATTGAAAGCATTTTCATTGCATACCTCAGACCATTTGAATAGATATCTTAGGTAGGCTTAAGATGGTTGCTCTGTCATCTTTTAATTCTTCTTTAGGTTATGTGGAAGAGGGAGGGAATCTTCAAAATAAAGCTGTCCACATTTTTCACAAGGGTGTAAGAAAGTATGCAGGTTTTAAACTCTGCATAAACATATTTAAAATTTACCAAAACATCTCCAGCAAGTTCTGTTTATATGGTCAAAATAACTTACCAGATGCATGCATTGTCCCTAATGCCTGGGGAATTATCTGAAATAAATACAGTCTATTCCACATGTATTTGTGACAAGCACCAAGAATGAAATGGGCTGAATTAAGAACGCTGGAAGTTCCATAGTTACAAAGGGTTTGTAGGGTCAGTTGCCCAGAACAGCAACATGGGTATGTTGGTATCAAAATAAGTTCTGGGGCACCTGGGATCAGAGCAGCTGATCAGAGCTGCTGCATCTCACTTGGTCAGGAGTGCAGCTAGGTCTTGATTTTGAGGAATAAGAGAACTTAGCTTGAGAAGACAGTTATTTGACATGTTTTTCTCTCTTGTGAACTCCATCTTCTCCCTCTTCAGAAAAAGTTGCATTTTATGTTGATTTTTGGCCTTAAAAGTACTGGAAGTGTTGTATATTTCACAGCTCCAGCTGTGAAAATTGGATTGTGGTATTTCATTTGCCTTCTGGTTCTGCCACCCAAACCTCAGAAGGCTGAATGCTGCTTTATCCTTGACGGGAACACAAGGCTACATGCAGAGGACAGTCTGTATGCTTGGTGTGAAGGGGAAACTTCCAAGCATAAGCATAAGCAGCCATGATGTGACCTGTGGATGCCTGTGGAGTCAGGAGCAAGCATGGTCTCTCTTCTTTGGGCTTCATCTGCAGTGCTTGCCCTTCCAGTGGGTTTTTGTCCCAACCAGCCCTGTGGATGGTCTGATTCTGCCAAAGGTCCTTGGATTGTGCCAAGGAGCAGGCAGGCACCACGCAGGGCTGTGAGGCATCACCCTGCAGGAATGGGTGGATGATGAATGATGGGATGTGGCTGATGCTATGGCAGGCACCCCCAGAAGTGCCACATGAATGGATGCGACAGGTTTGTGGGGTTGAAGGAAAACAAAATGACAGTATTGTCAGTGGTGGGGCAGAAAGCTCCAAATTTGTGGTTTAGCCCACTAAAGTCTTGGCTTGAGGCTGGCAGCACTGACATTTTGTCTTCATATGCGCAGTTAAGTCCAGAGAAAATCTCTTGGGCCTGAAAAAGTTTTGTTTTCTTAGGACCTCATGAAAAATCTTTGTAATTGATGTTTGGGATATAATCTGAGCCTGGAGTGTCAGTGTGACTTTTCCATTCATATTGGTTTACGGATGAAAGAATGTGTGGCAAATACCCAGAGTAATTATGCATGTTTCTAATGTTTCAGCTTGAATAATACCGCCCACCTTCCCAGAGAGGTCAAGTTACTGTTTCAGGCATTGCAGTTAAATAATGTACGGTGTGCCAGAGAGAAACGGTGGACTAACAGCCCTGTAAGTTTGGTTTTTTGGGGTTTTTTTAATTTGCTTTTTTTTTTTTCTTTCAGGAAATAGTGAAATCAGCTCTGGTTTATGTCACTGGGTAGGTTTTAGTGTTACAATCTAAGGGAATATTTAAAATATATCTCAATGGGAGAGTACTTGTGGCTTGCAGTGGTGATTTGTTTTTGAATGGCTGTACTTAATATTGAAGGAGTATTAAAGTGTGTGCGTGCATGTGTGGTGTCTCTTTCTGGTGGGCAGAGTGTTTGCAAACTGCTGCAGCAATCTGGACAGCACTGCACAAGTCAAATTCCGCTCAGCAGAAGCAGTGGCGGGACAAGAATTAAATTGGTCGTTTTTCATCCATGGTGACCCTGAGTACCTGCAAGCACACTGACATGATGAAGCAGTGTTGGAAAGCTTATGCTGGCTTTTCCATCTGCATTTCCATTCTGTGTTCTCCCTCCCCTGCCTTTTGCTAGCTGCCCTCGCAAATGAGAGCCTGCAACTTTTCAGGCAGAAGTGGTTGAGGTCGCTTTGCTTCATGACCTTCGTGTTTTATGCACTGTGTGGGTAGATGGGACTCTTGCATGTAGGTGGCATATTTTTTAGCAGTTCAAGAGAAACATACGGTGACAATCACACTGCCCAGTCTAGTTTGAAAGATTGTTGTTAGACTACAACCTTAATGTCTGTGAGCTGAACATGGAAATCTAGTGTTTAAGGTTTGGAGAGGGGAGGTAATGTTCTGTGTATGGAGAGAGAGAGAGAGACAGAGTGTATTAATGTTGTAATGAGAGTCTCACTACTTATTTTTTGGCAGAAAGGACAGGAATATTGGTGGATGAGAGGCTGGACATGACCCAGCCATGAGCACACAGCCCAGAAAGCCAAACGTGTCCTGGGCTGCATCCAAAGCAGTGTGGGCAGCAGGGCCAGGGAGGGGATTCTGCCCCTCTGCTCTGCTCTGGTGAGACCCAGCCTGCAGTGCTGCATCAGCTGTGGGGGCCCAGCACAGGAAGGACACAGACCTGTTGGAGCAAGTCTAGAGGAGTTCATTATAGAGGTCTGCATTACCTCTCCCATGAGGAAAGGCTGGGAGAATTGGGTTTGTTCAGCCTGGAAAAGAGAAGGCTTTAGAGTGACCTAACTGCTGCCTTTCAGTTCCTGAAGGGAGCCTAGAGGAAAGCTGGAGAGGGACTTCTTACAGTGGCATGTAGCAACAGGACAAGGGGGAATGGATTAAAACTGAAAAAAAGTATGTTTAGAATGTACATTAGGAAAAAATTCTTACTGTGAGGGTGGTGAAGCACTGGAAGAGGTTGCCCTGAGAAGCAGTCGATGCCCCATCCCTGTAGATGTTCAAGGCCAGGCTGGATGGAGCTTGGAGCAGTGTGGTCTAGTGGAAGGTGTCCCTGGCCATGGCAGGGGTGTTAGAATTAAATCTCTTTAATGCCCCTTCCAAATCAAAACCATTCTATGATTCCAAAAATGTTGCCTTTTGTGTATGCCTTCTGTAGGAGAGTTCCTGAACAATGCCATTGCTGAATATGCAAGCCATGATAAGTTTCAGAAGAGAAGAACATCCTGAACAGCACTGCCTATGTCCTGCTTGTCTTCCCCTTGCTTATCTTTCTTGTTTATGCTAGAACAAACTACTTTGTTTATGAGGGACACTGACAAACATCTTACTGTGATAGGGCTTGAAGTTTAGTTGGGGAAAGCTGTTCTGTTAAGAGTTGGTGGTGAAACTCTGGGGGGTAATCAGTCCTTTTGCTTGGAGGCCACATGGTTGGTTATTTAATTTTCCTGGTAGTTGAATCCTTGGAAATGCTTTTTTTGTCTACCATCTCTCATCTAAAATGTCTGGTTTACTGTTTTGTCTAGAACATTGTGCTCTTGAAGGCATAGGAACATACAGTGGTTATTCTGGATTAGTTTCTTCACAGGAGGTAAATTCAGAATGACCTTATTTTTATCGCTTCTTGAAATAATTGATTCAGAACATCTGATGAGACAGCTGTCATATCTGCTTCTTTTTCTTTTTGCACAAAGAAAGCAGTATTGCCATGACGATGGCCCTCAGCGATATGTGACTTTTGAGGACCATTCTTGTTGCAGCCTGCTGCAGCGAGGAGTGTGCCACCCAACAGCATTGTGCAGTTTGGGGTTCATCAATTCACTGTGTTTTCAGACCTTTAGGCTGAAAGTATGATGCTTTTTTCTCATCTTGATTCAGCATTGTAACTTCCACAGAGCTATTATAGGGGTGTGGTTTGTGCATTGAGGGTCATTCCCAAACAGTGCTAGATTTTGGAGGCTGGTCTGAAACAGCCCTTCCAAAATTCCCATCCTTTAGGAATATAAACTTTAGAATATCACTAGGAAGACGGTTGTAAGATCCCCTTGAAAATCCCTAAGGCAGCTAGGTAGCATGCTTATGGAAAGCTCAAGCTGCAAAGAAGTGACCTGGTCCAGGGTTTGCCTTGGTGCCAGAGGAAGATGTGGGCCCTGTGGTCGCTTGTCGTTCCGACTCAGAGTCTCAGGTTGTTGCCTGTCCCTAAGTAAGGGAAGCTTCAGCCTTCAGGCCTAGATATGGAGATGGATATTTGAGGGGAAGGAATTCCTAAGAGACAGGTTGTTGGCCTGCTTCTAGAGCAGATCAGCTGCTGTTAGCTACAGCTGTGTTACACCATGAAGATGTGTAGTGGTGACTGACATCTGGAGAATGTTTTCAGATTCTGTGAGGATGGGGAAAGAGCACAAAGAGGAGTTTTTACAGAGGTTTGCTTTTGTCACTTGAAGTCTAGCAACTAAATATTTTTGGGATTTATAAAGGTTACTAGTGTTTCAGATCTGCTGCTCTTAGGGATAATGTCTATCAGTTCTGTATCTTTAGCTAAATTTTAAAGGTTAAGATATTTAGTGAAGTATCTTCAGCCTTTTATAAGCTCCCAGGCCTCTTTCCCTCCCTTCCTCTGCTTGTACAGCTGAGATGGGACCAGAGGAGTAAGCAAGTGGCTCTCATCAGGAGCATCCTGTGTCTCACAGACAGGTGAGAGGCTATCTCACCTGGGAACAAGGCAAGCAAGATAGTGTTTTATGGTCCCTTTCAGTTTCTTTCCCCACCTTTGCAGTTCCTTTTCATTGCAAGACAAAAGAAGCACCTTCATGCCCTTTCCTAATCTCTGCTTGCCTTAAGGAAGCAAGCACAGATTTATCATTTGTGTTGTTGCTTGTCAGTTGCTTGTCAGTATTTCCTGAAATGGTGATGTAAACAAGCAAAGGATATAAAAGAGATGCAGTGCTGGATATAACTGGCGTATTGAGGAAAGTTAAAAGGAGATGATAGGTAGCTGAAGGTCTTTCCAGTTTTCCTTCTTTCCTGAACCACTTTTTTAGATAACCTCACACCAGTGCTTCTCTTATGACACTCTCTTCTTCCTCCATTTTTTGCCTAACATCAAGTATTCCATCTAAACTGGCCTTGTGAAGCCCATCCTGCTTTAGAGTCATTGGAAATACATTATGTTTTTAAATCTGGGCTGAGATTTGGTGGCTTAGTTTTGCAGTCAGAGAACAAAGAATTGCATCTGCCTGTACATGGGTACATGTGGAAAAAAAATCTCCACAAACAAAACTTGGGTGTGTTAATGACTTCACCTCCTCAGTTACCGCGTGCGAATCCCTAAATAGGTGAAATCCACGAGTAGCAGTGTTCCTGCAGATGGAGTAAAAAAAGTCCTGGGTGAACTCTAACGCTGTCAGTAAGGCTTCATCTCTGGCAGCAGCCTCAGATGTTGGAATGAATGTTTGTGCTGTTTCTTTTCAGAACTTTGCCCATTTCAGGTTAAAATTCAGATTGCTGTCTCCCAGCTGAAGATCGCCATTGCAGTGGTGGTTGTGTCGTGGTATTGTTTGTTCTACCAAGTAAAGGTCTCCTCTCACAAAGCCCAGTGTGAGCTCCACAGTGTCTGTAGGGAAGGTGCTTGGAAGAGGGACTGGAACATGTGTCTGACCTTTGAGCATACAGTGAATGCTGAGTCAACTTCACATGACTTGACAGCTAAAGTTATTAAGACTCAGCACCTTTTTGTATGGCTTGCTGGGTTTTGTCACGATCTTGACCAGTTTTGTTGTTTGGAGACTGGATTGTTTAGCTCTCTGTGTACAGATAGGTATCTGTATCTGTGTACAACTCACAGTCAGCCTTTGGGTAAAAAAAATATTTTGAAGGAGACAGCCTTTTATTAGGCAGTCTTAAACTCAGATGTACACCATACCTTTTGACAACATTTGTGAATGCTTTTGAAATGGATCAGGTAGCAAATGTGTGTTTCATGACACGTTTCTGTTTTTCATGAGCTGGAGTATTTGTGTAAGTGTGAAAACTGCTGCTTTAACACTTATTTATCAAATCCAGTTTAATTTCTCATAAGTGAATTATTATGCTTTTTATAATGTTTTAGTAATCTGTGCTGCATCTGATAGACTTACTTGAGTATTTGTCCTCTCTGCTGAGACCATGAAAGTCTCAAGGACTCTTGATACTGTTTTATCTGCGATTTCTCCTTGTCTCAAGGCACTGTTAGACAGTTGTCCCTGTGCTTTTGCCACAAGAAAGAGCCTGTGTGTTGAAACCAGTCCAGTCACCAACTTCTGAACACTGTGGTACAAACCCAAGGTGAGGCTGCCCTTCTTCATGCTGTGACCTCTGTCTGTGCAAAACTGTGACACGTGAGAAGCCAGCCTCGCCTGCCACGTTCTAGCTGAGCTGGTATATCCCATTTACCAGCAACGTGAGCCATCTCACTTAAGTAAATCCTGCGGAATTCATGGGACTGTGCTTTGCAGAAGGTCTGTGTCTATTGAGAGGCCATACGAACAGGAATGTCTTGGAAATTCCTCATTTTAAAATACATATTTGTGGGGAGGAGAAAGAGGGGACTGGACAGGGGCGCTTCACAATCTGAAATTGTCTGTTCTGCATGGCAGTAAAACACTTCCCTGACTTTGGCTTGTTTGTGCCACAGGGAATGGCCTTTCTGCATATTTTCATTCTGTGTTCTGGACAGGTAGGAGGCTATATTCTGCTGCAGTTTGTGTTGTGTATCAGGTGTGCCTCTTCCCTCTTGCTCTCTGGCTGTTCAAAAACCAGTTCCTATTGGGACAGGTGCTTTAAGGGACTGCTGAGTACATTATTCCTTACTATATGTGTTTTAACAAGTCAAAAGAAGATCAAAGTCCATTTGCAATACATGAAGAGCACGTCTCTGTACCGTGAGGTAGCACCAGCTACAGTAGAGAAAGCATTCTGGCTTTAGCCCAGGGCTTGTTTTATCACCAGAAAGCTGAAAGCAAAGTCGCTGTGGCAACAACTTCTGCTACCCTGCTAACAACCACACCACTAACTGTTTCTCGGAGCTTACTCAATGGACAACATTTACACCAGTGCTAAAGGGTTTCTCCTTGGTCTGTTTCAAGGCCAGGTGAGAAGTTAAAATGTGGTGTGAATTGCCGCAGGTGATTGTCAGACAATCACATTATCATTACACATAGCTCCTCTGAGATGCTGACCTGACCCTTTCCTTCCGGGGCCCAGGAGACTGTAGGTATCCCCTCTCACTTGCCTCCTCCTAGCAGCTGAGCATGCTCGGTAATTGCTTGTCGATTATTTTACTGTTTGTCAAGAGTTGGTGTAATGGACAGCTCGGTATTGTGTAGATCGGAGATTTCAATAAAACACGGTTTCTGAGAGGTAACACCCTTCGATGGGGGTCTTTGGTGTAACACTCTTCTTTATGTGAGAGGGACTGCTTTGGAGGTGGGTGTCCAAATGGCACCGTACATCAACACTGGGAGATTCCCGAGGCAGAGCAGTCATGTTACTGTGGTGCTGTGCCCAGATTAATTAGTGTCTCTTCAGGGGTAATTAGCATGGTGCTTTGTGCCACCCAGACATAGCCTTAGTTATTTCCTTTGGTAATTATGAGAACTTATGTCAGTGAAGTGTACCAAGGCTGAATAGTGCTTTTGACTATTTAAAAGCTTTCTGACCAAAAATGTAGAACATGTTCACCAGGAAATAGTGTCCTTACCACTGGAAATGTTACCTTCAAATTTATTTTAAAATAACATCTGCTTCACACTGAGAATGTAACTATCCTCTTAGTGCTGTGCAGGACATCTGAGTTAGCAGTGCTTGTTAGAGCACAGCATCTGGGGCATATCTCAATAAGCTATCCAGGCATGTCCTTGCAGTTGAGGGGGCTGGTGTTTTCTCAGGCCAGCATAAATTCCTCTTTAGATAAGTGAATCAGGCTGCTGTCTGCTGGAGGGAAGTGTGTGTGTTGGAGGAGCATGTGGGAGGAGGTGTTGAACAGTGTTAGAATGGAAAAGGAGAGAAGATGGAATACATGTGTTACCCATCTGTAAGGAACTTGTCAGGCTAGTGAAGTATGCTGTGAAATATGTGAACTTTAAAAAAAAACTGTTGATGCCATGTCTTTGGGACTTTAAGGAATATCTGTTACATAGGAAGTTTTGCTTAAATCTAAAGTGTTATGAAGGTTAAAACTTTATGTAAAAATTACAACTTTACCAGTAAATGCATTCCTGTCCTATATTCAGTATCTCAACTGTTCAACCATGTTTGTTTTCATTTCTGCTTTTCTTTCCTCCTACTTAACACTCAGTTATGCTAATCACTGAGTAAATTTTCTGGCTGGAAATAAAATTAGATTGCCATTTGTGAGGCACTTTAGAAGAATAATTACTTTTTTATGTGAGATACATACATCCATTTTGTACAGATTAAAATTTTGCTTAGTGTTACATATATTTTTTTAAATACCCATTGTAACTGAATGTTTTCTAATGTTTGGTGTTTTTATTAATACCTGTTAGGTGTGGTTTGTTCTCCCCCTAAGGGAAAAAATGGGTGTATGGTGTGCTGTTTTTTGTTTTGGTTGTGCTGGGATGTGTGGGAGTCAGTTGATTGTGTACACATGCATGCTGTGATTTGTTTGGGGTAAAAAGCGAAACTGAAGCATTCTTTCCATCTCATGTGGAAAACAGTAAGGTATGTGATAAATCTCAGCTCCCAAAGGATTTATGGCTTTTGATCAGTCCTCTTTGAGATAAAGGAGCAATTCCCACTGCAGCGTGCCTAGTTCATCTTGGGGCTCAAACCCTGTCCTGGTTATGGCCTTTGGTGTTGCACAGTTACTGTGTTTCCAGGCTGATCTGGAACAGGTAAACTCTCTCCCGGTAAATTACATAGAGTACCTGGTACAGAGTTTATACTAGCTGTGGGACAACATGCAGAATGTGAAATCTGTTGGAGAAAAATTAACCCATGAGAAATACCTGAATAACCTTGACGCTATGGTATAGAGCCACATGGCAGCAGGGGTTTGAAAGTCAGGTTTTTGTGTCCTTGAACAGTGGCCCAGGGTGTATAACTATTAATTGAACATCTGGAAGCTGCTGTCCTGCTTTTTACAGAAGTGTAGTGCAAGAGGTTATAGAGAAAAGCAATGATTATGGTACTTTCTATAGTCTGTGAATATAGAGCTCCAAGGTTATAATTTGTTTCCTATAATCTCAAGTTTCCTAATGCACTGCAGTCTTTAATGTTATGTAAATTGAGATATCTGTAATCAGTTTAGAATGTACCTCCATTGTAAGAAAGGCAGTTTCAAGGTATCATGAGTAGGTAACTTGCTGTGCAAAACATTCGCATTTTACATAAATAGCTAAAAGTAAAGAGTATTGAGAAGGTGTTAGAAGGGGAGGAAGAAATTGGCTGCCATTTCCTTGCAGTAACTTAAGAACAATGAATACTAATTTAAAGCTCACCTAGGCTTGCAGCTTTTGGATTTCTATTTTTTTTTTTTTTTAGCAAATGTAGGTGTCCAACTTAGTTTCCCCCTCCACTCCTCCCAAAGACGCACTTTTATTTTCCCTTCAAATGCCATTTGTTATTTTAGTTTATGAAGATAGTTAACCCTTAGGAGGCTTTTTAAAGGATTTGTAAACAGTGTAGGATTAGAACAATATACCTGATTTTATTGGGACATTGGTCTGTGACATGCTTTCAATGCTAGGTTTTTTATTAATTTATAATAAAAACTGTATAATTTTTACCTGGTGTATTTTGCTTGTATTCCATTAAGCCAACATCTCTGTAGTTTTACAGACTGGGTCAGAGGTCACTTTGTATGTTCATACCAAAGCTTTATGGAAGTATTTAACAAGCTGGATGATCTGAAGTGTCTTTTTACATGAAAATAACCTTTAAAACTCTCTTGAGTAGTAACCATGCTAGATATGGGTAGGTTTTTCTGCTGGCCCATCGTTCCATAGCTGTGAAATGTCAAAGCAGCATCATTGCACAACTGTTGAACATCAGCACAGCCTCAGGGCGCAGCTGGCTTGGACTGTACCTGTCAGTGGCTGTGAGGCAGGAGATGGCAGTGCAAGGAACCCTGTCTCTCTGTGTGTGTGTGTGTGTATCTGCCTCTAGTTTTGGGAAGTTTGCTCATTTAGGGGATTAAACTCACAAAATGGGTTGAACTGAAAAGTATCTAAAATTTAGTGATGGAACATCTTTGCTGAACTGCTGTGGAGCAAGAGAGCTGCCTTACGTGCCGTAGTGGTGCAGGCATGATCTCTGCTGCAGCTGGAGTGTTTTTACTCAGTATGGGTTGAGTG
Organism: Acanthiza pusilla; assembly: GCA_036630365.1. NCBI lineage: Eukaryota > Metazoa > Chordata > Aves > Passeriformes > Acanthizidae > Acanthiza > Acanthiza pusilla. The sequence continues at coordinate 10,381,282 of JAXCHO010000007.1, forward strand.
CTTGCAAGATGAGAATTTTGAAAACAGCCTGTCCAGGGAAATGAGCCGTGTCTGTCTGTAAATGTTTCTCTTTTCTCTGTAGTCTGTAAAGTACCTCCGTGTATCTTCCACATACACCAAGAATCCTGGCTTACAAAGTGCTAATACTTAGCTCACATGGGCTTCTGATGCATTTCCCGGTTCAAACTAGTACTGCATTACAAACATTTGCTGCTGTGTTTCTGTAACTGGTGTGGCTGGTGTATCCTGACATGCCTGGAGCTTTGTTTCTGTGCATTCACATGGACTGTTGTTTGAACAAAGATTTAAATTGGGAAGGCAGGGCAGGGTGACACAGCTGTTGCAAGATGCATGCTTTCTCCCCAGGGTGCTGTAGCCAAAATATGCTTAAGCATTTCACCTTGGAAACAAAAAATAACTTAGCCTTTAATTTTTGTGGTTGTTTGTAACTTCTTCATTGTTCAGCAGCATGGCTCTACCAGGAATTAGCAGTTTAAGCATAAGATTTATTGCACAGTATATGCTATGACTAATTGGTGCTTTTAATTTCTCCTCTTGTAGGATGACTTTCAGGTTCCTGAATGTGCTGTCAAATGCTGAGACATTGAATTAGCTGAATCCTCTGCATTATTCCTGGTGTTTAAAAAGGCCTAAAGGAAAGTGGAGACTGGCACTTCTGTTACAGTCTTTTAAGGTAAGATACGCTTTCTTTTACTGGGGCACAGGGAAGAAGACAGATGTGGCTCCACAGACTGTCCCAGCCCCACCTCTTGGTCTCTAATCAACCTGTTGTGGTTTAGTGCCATGCAGCCACTCACTCACTCTCCCACCAGTGCGATGAGGGAGAGAATCAGAAGAGTAAAAGTGGAAAAACTTGTGCATTGAGACAAAGACAGTTTACTATGGAAAGCAAAAGCCATGCAAAGCTAAGCAAAACAAGGAATTAATTCACTGCTTCCCATGTGCAAGGAGGTGTTCAGCCACCCCAGGAAAGCCAGGCCCCATCTCACATAATGGTGACTTGGAAAAACAAACACCATCACTCCAAATATTCCCTCTTCCTTCCTCCCTCATCTTTATATGCTGAGCATGATGCCATATGGTCTGGAATATCCCTTTGGTCAGCTGGGGTCATCTGTCCTGGCTGTGTTCCCTCCCAATTCCTTGTGTGTCCCCAGCCTCCTTACTGGTGGGGTGGTATGAGGAGCAGAAAAGGCCATGACACTATGCATGCACTCATCAGCAATAACTAAATTGTCCCTCTGTTATCAATCCTGTTACCAGCACAAATCTAAAGTACAGCTTTTTATCAGCTACCGTGAGGAAAATGAGCTCTACTCTAGTCAAAACCAGCACAAAACTATATGAACCTAAAGCCTTGTACTAGAGCCAGTATTTGTTGGTTAAATTCATTGACTTCGATAAGATAAAATCCATTCAATTTGAAGAAATACTCATGAAGAAATAATTCATTTTCTTTTCCTAAATCACTAATTCTACACTCTTAAGTGCTTGTGCATCTTTCTATTAGCATGCTTTAGTTCTATCTATATATTAATAATTATTTAGTAGTAGCAGTCTTCAGGCCCTGTAGGATGCGTTGCTGAGACAAATTCTCCACCAGGAAAAATATGGCTGTGAAGCTAAACATAACTGTAGCAAGAGAAATGACCATTCTGCTTTGACTAGAGTTCCTGCTGCGATCCTTCATTAGCTACCCATGTTTTGTATGCATCTTTTGGATTCATGGCGGCAATGTCAGCTGCACTGTAGTGCTGCTGCATTTTCTCAGCAGCACAGCAGAGCAGCCACAGACCAGACTGACAGAGAGTCAGTCAGTACCATGTTTATGCAGTGCCTAGTGAGTAGCATGGCCTCTTACTGCTGCAGAGTTGTTCCAGTGACCAGTGACCGGGTGTAAGTGCCCCAGCAGGACAGGGCTATACAATTTTTTTTTCCTTTTTCAACCTTTTTCTTTTTCTTAACCTGCAAAGATCAGGTTAAGAGCAACACCAAAGGGGTAGCCTCAATTAATTCTCTAAGAAAGGAAATTAAGAGGGGTAAAGGCTCTTTGCTACTGGCTCCTGGATTGCCTCAGGTTTGACAGCTGCTGTTTCAAGTGGCAGCTGAATCCTGTTTTGATTTACCTTTGCTTAGTGTCACTGCCTGCCCACCTTATTATATGCACTGCAATGTGTTGCAGAGTCAGATGAGAAGTGACACACCTAAAACTGAACTTCACTTTTGAAGATGAAGGATTTAGTCTCTTGACAATTATTGTTATCTAGGACAGCTAATTGCTTGTCTTGTGCTGCCTTTGCTCCTTTAATCAGAGTGAAACCAAACAGTGGGGACAGCTTGTTTGCCTTTTGAGTGTGTTGTACATCTGGTACTTACAGATGTGGCCTTGAATTGCTGTCAGCTTCTGGGGCAGTTAAAGGGCTCCTGAATCTAGTGATTCCAAAGACATAGGGGCACAAGCTGGTTTTCCCCCAACTGTGGAACTCACTATGTGTGGGAAAGCAGATCTGCCTTTCTTCATTAGTCTGTGAACTTGCCGTTAGACAGGGATGGGGGAGTGTGTGTGTCTCTGTGCGTAGATGCAAGCACCCAGACTCCGCTGACTCTCTGTGGCTCTGTTGTTTAAAATGAGCTCAGAAAGGGGGCAGAGGGTGCTGCAATAGACCTGGGACAGGCTGCTGTGACTGGGAAGCCTACGTGCGCTTCCACTGCAGGCATCACACCAGCACATTTTGGATTGGCCCTGGGCTCTTGCTCGTAAAGCAGTGTCTGCTCCTCCTCACAGGATGCTGTTCTTCACTTGGGTGTACCTGGGCTCTTTCTCTTCTGGAGATGATTCTTTTCGCCAGGAAAAGCATCTATAGGTGGATTTTGTCTTTTCTGGTGGCAAAGAAGTGTTTTGATACAGGAAGAGAAATGCTTAGAAAAGGCAAAATAAGGAAACTTTATTGTTGCTGTGACTGGGGTGGTCCCAGCTCCTGTGTTACTGTGTGTTGCAGCCGTGTCCTGGCTGCAGAAGTGGGCACTCTCAGCCAAGCATGGGTTTCTAAGGAGGGAAATGAGTGCACATATGCCCAGAGGGGCTCTCAGGTTGCCTTTGCAGATCCCAGACCTGCCAGTGCGGTGCAGCAGGTGCCAGTGATGTAGTGCAGCCACAGCCTGGGTGTCCAGCTGGGTGCAGGGGTGGCCCTGCAAGGTACAGGGTGGCAGATGAGGGGAGGATGCTGTGAGGACACACACGCAGACAGGTAGGAAGAGTACGATTGCAGAAGGGCTGGAAAATCCAGATCAAGCTTGTGTCTGCTGTCAGGGAGCTGACATCAGGCAGGATTGCTGACTGCCTCAGAAAGCACAGGGGCACCAGGGACAGTGGCTGAGACGTGGACAGTGTCAGCTCTTGTCACAAGGCTGCGGATATGGAGAGGAGCAGGATGAAGAGATTTGCTTTTCAGGTGCTCTGAATTGAAGCACCCTCCAAGTTGCACACATCCATATGCATGTTTGCTTGTCCTTACGTCGAGGGGCATGGTGAGCTGTCCTGCACGTCAGGAGCACTGGGCAGTTACCGAGGGCAGGGGAGGACAGGCATTAATGGCAACAGCCATCAGCACAGAGGGGTGCTACCAATTAAATGTTGGTACAATGGGTAGGGCTGCTAATTTAGCAAGTCTTGGGAGAAGTGGGCTTAATTTCTCTCTGCAAAACATAGTATTTGAAGACTGTATGTGCTGTGATGACCTGTAATGCGACATTTGATTGTGCTCAAGGCATTTTGCATTTGTACACATCACTGATACCTTGAAATACTTGATGTGAACACCTCAGTGCTTTTTGCCTGTGAGTTACAAAGCCAGCCACAGCCGTCACTGGTGTGATACTCTCCATGGAGAGGGTCCAAGAGCATTTTTTCTGTTTCTGAACTTCATTGAATGTGATCTCTGTGCGAATCATTAAAGTACTGCACTTCTAATTGGATCGCAGTCTTTGGCAATGTGAGATGAGCAGCAGACTTATTAAAATTAATTTCCATTTATAAAACTATGATTGCTCACTGGGATTGTCTGGGGTTTCTCAAAGCTGTGTCCTGTAGCCTTGGTTTACCCTTGATTTTAGTAAAAACCAAGATTTTACTGCAATATCATCAGACTCAAAACAGCAGTTTCACTTTTCACAGCAGAAACTCAGCCTATTTAATGAGAAAAAAAATCAAAACAACCAACCTTACAAAGAAAATCTTGCAGTTCTGACAGGTTAAAATACAAATCAGTCACATTGCTTAGCTAATCCTTAAGCTGTAGGTTTTTTACACATCTTTTTATCTTGAAATCTGGCTCTTTCTGAATTTTCTGTGCTTGCTGGAGCAGTTAAATCGGAGTTTTACACGCTAGTTAGTTGGCTTCAGAGGTCCCTGACAAACTTGCATGCGCAAGGAGATCTGATTTTTGAGAAAATATCTATATTGTAAGTAAAGTAAGTAAAGCTTTGCTCAAATCCAAATACCTCTGAACAGAATTTATTTTCATCTCTCATCACCTGCACAATAAATCCAGTCATGTTTTTTTATTTGACCAGGTATTTCCACTTGATTAACTTAAAGCAGTTGTGGCTGAAGCTCTGGCTCTTTCATCCTTCCCCCCTTTATTTGTGGTTGTGCTTAAAGCCACAACCAGCCACAAGGCCATCAAGCTGCCCAGCCGTGCTGTGCTACAACTTCCACCTTCCCACGTTGATCAGAAGCATTTTTTCCATGTTACCTTGTCATGCCAGTTGCCAGAGAGACCTGGAGGGTCCCACCTGCAGTGGTGCTCTGGATATGAAAAGGTTGTCACAAACCTCGTGCTTGTCAATACTTTTCAGAGGGAAGGTGGGCAGGCTGACAGTAAAAGAAACAGCTTTAGGAGTCTGCAGCGTGACCCAAACCCACCTCCTGGTGGTGCTGCTATCCACCGCGTGGCTGGTTACACCTGACTCATGTCCAAAACCAAGCTGAGAGGAGTGGAGACCCCACCTGCATGTTGGTCACTGCCAGAGCAGAGTCTGGGTGAAACTGGGGGATGTGCAGACCTGGTGTCTGCATCCTGTGCAGATGGTGGCCAGCACCTGCACTCCAAGGTCCTTGATACTTTCTTGTATTTCAGACATTCTGGTGCTGGGACCTCTGTGGTTGGAAGTGGTGGTACTGACCAAAGGCAATCAACTTGTGCCATACCATGTTTTGGTTAATTTGGCCTGTGGAAGGGAGTCTACCCCTCACTTCTTTTACTGGCACAATAAAAATGTTGCTGAGACTGTTTCAGTCTCACTGACTAGTTCTTTATAACGACAGAAGGCTTGTGTGCTTTTTGGATTTGACTTGTGAAGGATTAAAAAAATAAGTCTATTAATATTTGGAACAACTTAAACATTAAAAAAAAAAGTCCCACCAAAACATATTTGGGGTTTAGTTCTTTTGCTGTCAGAACCTGACCCATTCAGCACCTCTCAGGATTTTCTGAGAATGACAATCAGTTTCTAGTATAGACAATAAATTCTCTTGTCTCATGTTTTAGTCTTAACAAGTTCAGGGTTTTGAGTTGGTATCTATATATTTTTAATTTCTCCTTTTGCTGTTTTTTCTACATGTAAGGCACAAGACTAACTCATCTTTCTTTCTGCTAAATGTACTTTTTCTTTTTCAAAGGAGGTGCTTTGTCCAGTAGGAACTGTGTCTCAGCATGCTAATAAAACTCACTTTATGCCTTTAAAATGTTTATTCAAAGTGGCCTGGCTGGCTTACAGTAGCTGTGTGGGTGGACTGTCCTTGAATTTTGTAGACTTAATTTAGTACTGCACAATACCCAGTGATGGAAAACAGCTATAAATTGTCTGTGCGCAGCCATGCATTATTGATAAAGGGTAGAATAAGCTCTACAATTTCTTTATTTGATGTTGTTAGTGCAACAGCTGGCTGATTTGTAAAGACATTTTCCCCTTCTATTGGCAGTAAAATATCTCTTCAAAATGAACTCTGAATTTTCTGACTTTTGATTTGTGTGGGGTTGAAAACTTGCTTTGTCTCTAGTGTTACTAAGTGTAATGGAAATATTTTCACAGAGTAGAAACAAACTTAAGTTCAGGGGGACCTAAGCAAACAGTAAGTTTGACTCCATGTGGAACATAGGATTTTCCTAATAATTGCGAATACTTAGAAAAGGGAGCATAAATCTCACAGTACCTATAGAAGGAAAAATGCTTTAGTGTACTTCATTTGACACATGCTTAGAGAAAACACTTTACAGTGAGTTCAGTGTGCTTTGTAGTTTCAATGTTCCTTCAAAGTTTATGAAAAAATCTCAAGCTCTAAATCTGTCATGCTTTTTTTTCCTGTTGACACTTATGATGAGTAGAGACTCTACTGAATATCATTTGCATATAAAACTGTGCTGTAAACTAAACAGTTCTTTCCCTGTAGTTGAACAAAGGTACAATGAACTGCTCAAAACTGCTGAAAACTAGAAATTAATAAGTATACAAGTAAAAAAAAACTTGCCAGCAAAACTACAAGGGGCTTAGTCTTCCCAACAAATGTCCAGCATTGAAACTTCTTTTTAAGCCATAATTTTTGGAATGGTAGCTTCCCACAGGTTGTTACTGTAGTAGAGCCAATTTTACTTTTACAGATTTTTACTTTTTTTGTTTGTTTGTTTTTGTAAAAGTGTTAAGGCAGGGAATTCACAAGTTATACTGATGTTTTTAATGGTTTCTTCTATTCCATGGTGAACTGCTGTGTATTGTTTTAACTTTCATTTATTTTCAGTCTTTTAAGCTTAGAAGTCATTAAGTAATGAAGTAATTAAACTGGTTGCATAGTTGCAGTCACGGGGTGGGAAAAACCATTGGTAAAAGGACTAACGTGACTGACTGACAGAGCCTTGCTAGTGATTTACATTGAGAATAACTCATTCTTCAGAACTTTTTCATTTTCTGATGGAAATCGTGGAGTAAATCAAATACAGTGGGTATGAGTGATTAAAATGCAAAACTTATGAATTCCTACTGACTTTGTAAATCTGACTCCTTCACTGTTAATATAAAATCATTTATCTTAAAGCATTCTTGAAGCTGTGAATATTTAAATGAAAGCTTCAACTCTTGAAGACGGTTATTTTGATATTCAAGATCATTCATTTTGTAGCTTGCATAGAAAGTTGTCATGGAAGGGGAGTGGGAGAAATTTCCATAGGTCATCTGGTAGATCTGTGGTAATTCACTTGGTAAGTCAAAGTGGCAAATTTTACAATAGTTTAAATACTAACACAATTCAGATGTTACTCGGGCGTCTAAAAATTCTGTGCTGATTGAAGAGCTTACCTTTGGTTTGATCCTATAGAAAATACAAACCAAATGAGCATTGACTTGCCCGTGATTTTGGTTTTGGAACAGCTATGTAGGTGTATTTTTTTACAGAAGGGCAGGCTTCAACCATGTTACTACAATTCTGTCTTTGTTACAACCTTTTGTTTGGACAGTTTGGGAGTGTGAGTGTGTGTGTAATTTTTTTCTGAAACAAGTGCACTTTGGTAGTAAATACACTTTTTTGAAAGTCCTTTGTTCCTGTTGTTTGTTCAGGAGCATCTTTAACCAGCATTGTTAGAGACTATTGTAATGAAAAACTGTAAGATGAGAAAATATCCCAAAGTGCAGTGGGGTTGGATTCGCCTCTTCATCTGCAGGCTCTGTTCAGGCAGTGTATGGATCGTGTTACTCAGACCTCTTCATTTACCCCTCTGGAAGTCAATCACCAGTCTGACAAACACGAAAGAGCTTAAATACAATTTGACATTTATTTTCTTCATACTAACAAAATATGTCTTGGTCCAGAAAGGTCAAGTGACTTTTGGACAGTTACCTAGATTATGAATGTACTGTGCAATTGACCTCTGTTTTGCTTGCTACCATCCAAAATTCTTTCCCCTTGGGAAGGCCATTGGGGAGGAGAGTGGGATGGATGAGGTGGTAAGAGATCAGCTTCATTCATTTAAAAAGAGTAACTAAAATACGAGCTTCACTGGTATAAAAAGAAGTAAATAAAATATAAAAGGTTTAATTTTTCAAAGGGAAACCAGAGACTTTTCCTAGCAGTCAGTATAAATGAAAAAGTGGTAGGGGGAGCAGTGAGGTGAGGCAGGTAGCTTGTGAACAGAAGTTATCTGAAAACCTTCTATTACTTTTAAGGTGTTATTTCCTGTTCCTTTTCAAATGCATCAAAATAGGATGTTAATTTTTTTTCTTTCCAGTATAGGACAGACATCCTTCTATAATTTTTGAAAGATACTGCGTAAAATATTCTCCTTTTGAAAACATGGGGCAGGAGGGTAAATCGTGTCGCTGCACCCATCCCCACCCAGGTGTAACACCAAGTGCTTAGTCTCTGACAAGTTGCAGTATGCCCTACTAAAAGGGAAGGAAAACTCCTGCTTTCCCTTCTCTTGGTACAAAAAAATGTATTAAGCTTGTTTATATGGGACAAACTTCAGAAGCCTCTTCCAGGTTTGATTAGTAGTACAAAACCTGTGTTGGTTGTAACACAGGTGCCTTGTGCTTTAGTTACCTCAACCAGCCAGGTTGCAGGACACACTTATCCTGTGAATCACAGACATCATCGTGGATGAAATCTCTTCTCCTTTTTGTTGTTACTCTGTACTGTTCTCCCCTAATTTGAAAGAGATGGTGAGTATAATGAATTACCCCCAATTCTGTTGAATTACTGTATCACCAATGCAGTTATCTGCTCTCAGAGGCTCTGCACTGGCAGAAACTGATTCTTAATGAGTTTGTCTAGAACTTTCAGCTGTGAAAGTAATGAATTCTCTGCAAAACATGCTTTAAGTAGAGGTATGTTCTTGCCTAATGTCTGTAACCATGATAACTAATAATGTTTTGACCTTCTAGAAGACTCTACTAATGATCTTTCCACAGTGGTGAGTCCCTTTTTGCAGAGTACAGAGCACTTTTTAACCCTTCTTCTCCCAACAACCATTTTGGCTGGTACCATTCAGGCAGTTTCCATGAAATGTGGTGCTCAAGGCTTGTTACCCCTCTGCTCTATGTACAACCCACATACAGCTGTGGGTTCCTTTCCTGTTTTCCTCCTGTTCCCCTTTTCCTCCTGCCTTCTGTTCTGCTCTTAATGAGGTGCTAAGGGATGGCAGCCCAGTTTTTCCCAGTATATATCAGTGCAAACACATCTAAGCTGTATGCAGTATAAACAAAACATTGTTAGATATGGCAGAGGAATTGCTGGGTAGGGAACAACTGAGTTATGTTGTTTGGGAAAATGACTGCACCTCTGGCTAATTACAAAATAATTGAATGAGCGGTTATGTGTTGCCTCACTGCAAGCTTTAAGTATCTGTTTCTTTTAGTGCAGAAATTTGCTATGAAATAGAAAATAGAGTAAATAGGATCTGGATCCAGCATGACCCTCAGCGAAAACCTCTTCAAGGTTCCTCACCCTTCCTCCTGATTTAGCCTGGGATATTCTTCTGCGCCTGGAAAACAGTGCTATAAAAATGCAGTTTTGTTTGTATTGTTTTATGTAATTTGTGCTGGGCAAATTGCATTCCTGAGAACTTTCTGTAAGGTGCCCACAGGAAAGGCAGGGCTGGCAGGTGAGGTTTCAAAATACAGAACAGGCTGAGGACCTTTTAAGGTACACCACGAATGTGTGTGTCTTATACCCAAGGAATTTTCCCCCCAAGAGTTTTGAGGTACATACCACTTTAAGGAGACAGTGGTTTACTTTGGAGTGAAATCACAAGTGACTTCAAGTTTTATTATGGCCTTTTCTGTTTTCTTTGCTTTGGCCTTGAATGCTTTGACATCTTTTGTTGCCTTGCTTCCACGTAGGGACTGCTGCAGCCTCAGTAGAGGTGCAACAGGAACTATAAATTATCTTCCATGATAAAGAAGGATGTAAGGGAGAGATGCACACTGTTGTTTCCCAAAGATCAGAGTGACGTTTCAGATGCTAACAAAGTCATCAACATGCAAGACGAATCTGGGGCACAGGCACTTGGAAGTTATTTTAGCGCAATGTAGCTGGCACTCCCAGGGGTGTAAAAGGAAGATTTGTCCTTGACTTTTTTAAAAGAGTGATAGCTACTATGTTGAAATATGCATCAAAAGCCTCAAAGTTAATTCCCTGAGAAGTGAACCTGTAATGTTGCATTGTTGATTTTTCCGAACCAATTTTTAAACTTCAGAATAACTTAAAGGTTGGTGAAAAATACTTTTTCCATTCCATTGCTGGAATGTGTCCGTGATTCCCAAAGGGTAAAAGGGTTCCTGTGCCAAATTCAACAGAGTAACAAGTGATCTTATTTTAAGTCTGTCTTCAGTGAAGGATGGTTTATGGCTTGTTCTGGCCAAATCAAAACTGGTAGGAAAGAGGAAAGTATTTTGCCTCATTTGTGAGAAATGCTACCGCCCTAAACTGTTATATCACTTCAGGTTAGTGGCTCCCTTCATTGTGCTTCAAATTCTAGCTCCCTCTGCTTTAGAAAGAAAAAAACCCAAGACATATTTCAGAAAGATTCATGTTTTAAAGAGAAATGGAGAATCCAGGTGACTGCCTTTCAAAGTCAGTAATTGATAGCATTTCTGTTCAGGGAAGAGTTTGGCTTGGTTAATGTAACTTTACAGCAGAAGTATGCATCTCATTATTTTATGGGTCTATATTTATTTTACTTTTGTCTGTGGAGGTTAAGGTACCTGTAACATTCCTTTTAGTCGTGACTGAGAGCAGACTAAGCAGGTAGTCATAGGTTTAAATGCAAAATAGTGTGCCTTGGTTGAGGTTGGTTAGCTGGGCTTCTGTTTTAATTGAAAATGCACAGAATTAAGAATCAGTATTATATTTAAAGTGGAAATCTCCTTTTGTACATCACAGTTTTTCTTTATGTTAAAAAGAAGGGGGGCTCCTAGAGCATTGTGTCCTTTGCTAGGTATGAAGCAATTTATGATCTACCAGTGGTCAATGAGTAATTGTTCGAACTCTATTGGAAATATAGAGTTTTCTTTTTGACACCTAGGAAGAAAACAGCTCAGAAGTTCAAGGCATTCTGAAGGTAAAGGTGCCTTATAAACACAGAAGAACTTAGGGATACATGCTGGCAATGAGCCGTGGTCTGAAGGAGTTGAGAGAGAAGATAGTTCATTCCACAGCCATTATCACCTCTTTTGTGTCGGGTTTGCACCTCAAAAGAAGAGTCACTTACTTAGCTCATGTTAGCACAGCATTAGCTGTGGTACTAACCTGCCTTTACAGTGTTTTTCGAACATGTAAAATAACTTAATTATGTAAAGATTTCTGCATGTGCTTTAGAGAGGGGCAGTTGTTGGTTCTTTCTTTAATTTCAAGATTGCTAATGCATTGAGCAAGAAAAGCTCTAACCCCAGATTTTGAAAGCAATTATTTCATCTGTAAAGAGCTTAAGAGGTTGACTTTCATGCTTCCTCTTGTGTAGGTGATTAAGGGTTGCCTAACACAGAACTACAAAATCTTCTGTTCTTGGGTAGGGCACTTCTGAAAAGGCTCTCTGAGAGTGATGGACAGATGATTCATTTATGTCAGATATGAGCTGACTACAGCAGTTGCTACCCAGAGAACTCTGCCTGAGCCTTGGTCTCCAAATGTGTGTGCCTTTCTTATAGGACACGTTAATATACAGGCAGGACCTCATAATGGGACAATGTGAGTCTGGAAGAAGGAGATAGGAAGGATGTGTAGGAGATAAAAGGACTTAAGGGAAGACCGCAAGCCCAAATACTGTTCCACTTTGAAGCCTTCTGATGCAGTGTAAAGCTCATAATGGTGTATGGATCATAGTGGAAAACCAGTGCTCTGGGAAACTGGAGGATACTTACATTACTTAATATAATACTTAAACACAAAAAATATCTCAGAACTAGTCTGTAGGGAGACCAAGAAGAAGGAGATTGAGGATCTGAAAGTTAACATTCTTCATAGCATTTTAATCCAAATTAACGGATCATGACTTATTTCATGTGTGTGGAAGATCACCCTATGAAAATCCAGTGTCCATAAGGAGACAGAGAAGTCCTGCAACTTTATTCAAATAAAGGGAGAGAGTCCTTATGGGGTTTCTTTATCGAGATTTTGGAGGGTGCACCCTTCTTTTGTCTTAAACTACTGGCTGCATGTTGCCCTCTTCCTTTCCCCATCGGCTGAGGTACTAAGAAGGTACAGCCTTCCCAAACCACCTACCACATATTCCTCCCTGGAACATGTCATTTTACCCCAAAGTTCAGAAGTACAGGCTGTGTGGGTTCTGCAGTAGACTTTGTGTGGACCCATTTGTGTGTTACCATAAAGTTCTGGAGTGAAACTCTCTGGATTCTGTAACAAAGTTGGCTTGAGGTTGTTAGAGACATTAAGACCAATTTCAAAGACGTTAACACCCATTCCTCCTACAGACCTTCACCCATCAAATTGTGTGTAAAGACAGTAGCACATGTCTTTGCTATCACGTTTGTCTCCTACTCTAACATTTTTTGTTTCTTGTTGTTTTTTTTAATGTCGAAAAACCAAAGGCAGAAGTAGTTCCCAGTGGTACAGTATCACTCTGTGTCTCAGGAATTACTTCTCCCCTTCCGCCTAATTTCTGATTAGGGTTCATTTAGTGGGGTTTTTCCCTGCCTTTTACTTGGTCGAACAATTTTCTGACAAAGCTGGAGAAATAGATTGATATTCTACTGAGATAGATGCAGTACATAATAACTTTTTTGTTTCTTTTTAAAAAGTAAAGTATATCAAAACAGAGATGATGCTATCTTTTGTATGAGTTATTAGCAGTCAGAAAGACTCCTCCTCAGACAGGGAACTTCTGTCTCTCCTCAGGCCAGGAAAGAATAGAAAAAAAAAGAAAAAAAGTGTTTAAAATTATGAAAACTGTTAAGTTTTTCACTAGTTTGTAAATCCCAAATGTAAGTTGTAAGAGTTTCTTTTTAGTAATGATGGGGTTAAACCTAGTTTATAGTTGGAAATGTGTTGATATTCAGTTAATCATCTGTACAGCCTACAGCTGGTTTGGTTTTTTTTTTGTAAACTTCAATAAACTCTATGGTGGCGCTAGAGGAATGAATAACTGGAAAATCAAAAAAAGCTTCAGTAAGAAGACAAGAACTTTGCAGTCCATTTTATTTGTTTTGCTGCAGATCAGTCCTCCCTCATCATGAGAGGAAAAAAAGGAAGTAAAAGAAGATTTTTATGATCTCTTTTTTCTTCTGTTTTCCTTGTATATTCTACAATTGGTCTCCCTTTTGTTTTCTCCACTGAGTGCTTTGGAATGGCATTCTGATTCAATAATTGTTTTTTTAATCATTAATATTGCTGCAGCACGATATTTTTCCAGTGTCGCCATTGAGAAACAGTGGCATAAAGTGGATTAAATAAGTCAAGGGAGCTGGTCTTAAAGAGCTCTATTAATGTTCTGTCCTTCTTAGTACACTGTACCACTAACCAGGTGCAGTAAAGGAAGAGATGCAGATTTTAAGCAATCTTCTGGCATTTAGCATTTAGTAGGTTTTTTCCTAAATTGTTCATGTGTGGAGTTGTCCCTCTGCTGCATCCTGCTGAGGTTTACTGAGCTTCTTCAGTCCATGTTCTGCAGAGACAGGGCAGCTCAGATCTCAGAGGTCAGCCTTGGTTGTGAGCTTTTCAGAGAGTAGGGGGGTGAGTGACCTCAGGTGGCAGTACCTCAGCAGATGGTCAGTGATCAAGGCCCTTTGTTCTTGAGCTTATCGATGAGACCTAGCAGCTGTATATCCTACCCTACTGACAACCTCATAGTTACTGAGGTTATAAAACACACCTTTCTTTAGCACTGGACTTAAAAACCAGAGTGGCCCTGCTCGCCCCTGCAAATACTTAGCATATGTTTGAGAGTCACATTTTTGGACTAAGTAGGTATCACTCTAATTGAGTGCATGAAGTACTTGTTTACATTGCACTGTGGTTTTGGAAGGCACAGACGGGGCTGGAGAGATGTCACTAGAACACGGGAATACTAGGAAAAGATTCTTCTGTAGGGAAAATAGAAAAAGAAGGTATCTGGGTGAATTCTGCATATTGCAGACTGTCTTCCAGCAGATTCTTCAGCTGGAGAGGTTTCCTAGCCTGAGCAGGGTGGGACAGTTGTGCCTTAGAAAGACAGGGAGAGCAAGATAAATGCACAGTTTGGAAAGTGAGCAATGCTAATTCAGCATGCTGCTCAGAAAACTAACCTGACAAGAGAAAGATTTCTACTGTGTTAGTGAAATGAATCAATTGAGTCAGACTTGGGAGGCAGAACCTGGGTAATGAATAGGACAGAACAGCAGGACAGTGGTAATTTACCTTAACTGTTTTCTGTCTTGATGTCCACTGTTTTGAGAATTTTGCATCACACAGAGGGGAAATATTGAGTGCTGGGTTTCAATGTGCAGTTGCAAAAGTCCTTTTGATTCTTAAGCAATGAAGAGTAAAATTACTCAGTTTCATTTCAGGAGGCAGCTGTTAATGCTTCAGTCCATAAAAATAATCTCTTAGAGAAATGACCTTCAGGCATGTCAAAGATCATGGGTACATTCTCTTGTTCATTTACTGTAGCCAATAAAAGCTGTTTTTCATCAGACTTTGGTCTTCTTTCCTCTTGTGTGACCTTCTTTTCTCTTGTGTGATCAGGAAAAGTTAGAATACCTTCAGAGGCTTTTCAGGCATCTCTGTCTGAGGTACCAGTAGCCATGAATATATCTATATTCTGATTGCTTTCCCTCTTCTTTTGGGAAGCGAGAGATTTTGGTTTTGAATCTAACACACTGCATACAAAAATGTGTGTGTTTAGGAAGAAAATAATTTTTTTTTCCCCAGGAAACTATTGGTGTGCTTTTGTCAGTTAATCTGTGTGAGTCTGTTTTTCAAAATGGTACATTTTTGTGGAATATAGGAGATTTTGAGGTGTCACAGTTCCCAATGTCATGAACCCAGTGACAGCTCTGCAGGAGCAGAGTGATATCCTATGTGTGCTCTGTAAAGATGATTTCAAGGCTTGGAATTGCACTTGAGACAGACGTGGCAGACAGTGTCCATTAGGTGGCTCTCGGTTATGGAAAATAGGTTTTGAACTACATGCAGGCTAATTTTAAAAGGCATTAACTGTGTTCGTGTCCTGTCAGGCAGTTAGAACAAATCAAGAGGCCATAAAGTCAGACTTTCTCAAAAGCTGGTAGGTTTTGGAATCCAGAACAGGTCTGCAAATACCACCCTGTCTCTGCTTACTTCTGCTGTTGTAAAATGTTCTCTGTTGTGGGCTCCACAAGTGAGATAAGGTGGAGGTAGCGTTATTGTCTGTTACAGGACACTGTAAAATGATTATATTGTTTCATAATGAAAGATGTCCTTTCCATTAGAAATTGAAGAGGTAACAAAAGCACTTTATGACTTCCTCCTAAATAGAGCAAGGCTGCCGCAAAATTGAAGCTGTTTTCTTGTTTGCTCTTTAAATTAAAATCTAGTATAGAAATGAGGAAGCAGGTAATACTCGTGCCTTTGAATGTGTGGACATGCTGAGGCAACCACTGAGTGGACTAATCTGTCCCTTTTCACTCTTTGGGCAAATTAATCCTAGAAAATAAGAACTGGAATTCAAATATGTTGTAATTACCACAGGGACAGTTACATTCTTTATTCCTAATGGTTAGACTGATTTTTAGATGTTTTCTCTGTGCAAAGTGGACACTGCTGAAACAGCTTGTCACTGCACTGTGGGTACTGCCACAGGTGCTGCTCTGAAGATTTGCAGGAGAAAGCAGTAAGATAATGCCTGTATGTGGCAGTCCTCTGCTTCCTGAGGCTGCATCAAAATGCCACAGCCACAGACTTTATTTCTTCATCTTACAGACCCCTCCACAGTTTGGATATCTGTGCAAGCCCAGCAAGAAGTTGTGGAAGCATTGACTTGCCTTGACTCTGAACTGCAAACAGGACAAACAAACTTCTGCAGGGGACGGTGGAGGGAGGTAGGGCACAAATTTCTCATTGGTTCCTTGCTGTCATCTTAAGAGCAGGCACAAGGCAGAGGAGTTGGGAGGTCTGGCTGTTCATCTGCCTGATTAGCTGGCAGTAAGGCACCCAGGGAGCCACCAGATTCGAGCAGAGTGGCAGGGATGGAAAGTCTTCTTTCCATAGCCAGCGTGGTCAGCTGAGGTCTGTGCAGGACTCCAGAGTTAAGGACTGCTGGTGGCTGTCTGCTCTGCTATCTGCCTTGACCAGGAAGTTTTCCTAGCAGGTCACATGCCTGTGTATAGGCATCACTTTTTGAAGGAGAGGCTGCAGAGGAAATGGGGCTCTTTTTTCCTTTTAGTCCATTTGTATCAAATAGCTTTCTGAAGTAAAGTAGGGCTGCTGGCTTGAGTTTCTGTGAGGGAAGAGATAAGATTTAGAGAAACTGAGATACTGAGAATCATGTATCAGTGGCAAAGTACAGACAAGCTAAAAGGAATAATATTATTGATTGTGGAGCTTGGTACCTTACCAAGAGACAGTATGCAGATAAATTGAACTGGTGTTTTTATTTCAGCAAACATACACAGTTTATATCAGATCTGGTATGCACAATTCCCCATGTGTCTTCTGTGACAGTACGCACATGAGGACATTCTAGGTAGCAGTGTCAAAATGGTTTAATTTTTCTGCAAGACAGCTTGGGTACTCTGTCCTTATTTGATACTCTGCATAGGATATATGGAAGTATAGTAAGAGTTTACTGTACAGCTTCAGTCGTTGCAGGTTAGTAATCGACAACGTTCTTTTAAGAGAATTTTGTGTTAATACAACAGTGCAGTACTTCATGCTTGAAAGTGTTTTCATAAATCTCCGTTACAAGCCTGTCACCAGATGCATGTAACATGGCAAGGAAATGAAAGACTTCAGGCAGTCATGGATCATGGGAAAATTAGCCTAAACTGTCTGAACAGAAAAGACTATTTTGCAGCTCTAATGTGCTTGGGTGATTGAAACTCATGGTTTCTTCTGTGTTTTCTACATATTTTGTCCTTAATGCACAGAATTATTTTGGCAGTGCTGTTGTAGGTTTTAGATGACAGCAACAAGAGATATCAGAGAAATCTCCTTGTTGGTTTGCTGGGGTTTTTCTTTGTATTAGGTTTTTGCATATGTATTTGCATGTCCAAGTTCTGAGTAATGAGAAGGTCAAAAGTTGCATTTAAGCACAGTCTTCATGTCTCTGTATTGGTTTCTTGATGAATTCTGTCAGTCTTTCTATTGTCTCCTGGTATTTATGCATAAAATGACAACTTGCTTCCAAATAAACACAGGTTTTGAAACTTGGCTTTAAGGTTTCAGCAGCATGGTTCACTTCACAGTGAAAGTATTAACGGCGGTGATACATAGTGAGACAGTTCCCAGGGATTCTAAGTCATTCATATCTACACTGCCAAAAATCTTCTTGCTGGGGGAAGAGGGGAGTAGGTGGGCCTTGGCACTGTTTATGGGCCACTGAGAGTTATAGCCCTGAACCAGCAGGAAGTCAGAGGTGTGCTGCACTATTTGCCCTCAGTCCAGGTACACCTGAGCAGTCTGGATCCCATCCCAGGGGTTAGACAAAGCCCTCTCTGGCACACTTGCGCTGTAGCAGAGCTGTTGCCATCATGGCACTTCAATACCTCTCCCAATTCCTGGTACTTTCTGCTCGCTGTACAAAGGCATGCCTCCAGTGAGCACAGCAGCATTCACTGGTGGGCACTCGGAATGATGTGTCATCCCAGAGTCCCCTTCTGTGCTCGCCCCCAGAGCGAGTCTAGGAACCTGACAAGAGTTTTTATCACTGTGCAGTGCTTGCCGTGTCTCTGTGAACACAGCTGTCGCTGCTCTCTCCATAGGCCAGCTGGCCTCCTCTGGCTGCAGTGGAGCATTGCCTATGCTGTTACACTCAGCAGCAGCATCTCTACCACCTGGGGTGCTCCCCATCCACCCTTATGTCTCCCTAGGGTTTGCAACAGCTCATGGCTGCATCTGTTCTGTACGATGGAGTATCCTTGGTCAGTCTTTCCAAAATGTGCTGAATGAGTTTTTAGATCCCCTAGAAAGATACTATACATGAGGAGATCTATTAGCTGTCAGATGCCTTGCAGGACTGACGGTTTTGACAAATGTGAAAATAGGATTGTTCTTAATCTAGTCTGCATCAGATTGTTTAAAAAATAAAGTGTTAATATTGCAGAGAGTTAGTACTATACAAATCATTCTGCATTGGCTTCAATATCATGTGCAAGAGAATTAGTCCAAGTGTTTGGATGACTCATTAATCAGTCTCCTGCTAGCCTCCTTGTCTCCTAGTACAGAAACCACAAGGGGTGAGCTGGGCGGAGAGGTGATTACAGATGGAATTCGTAAGTGTGTACAGTAAGTGCAGTTACTGAAACCCAGAGATTCATCCATGGCATTTGTGATGAGGACACAACTGATGCCTGGGTGAGAACTGCGCACTCTGTGCACACAGGTCTGCTGCCCCTCTGCCTGCAGATGGCAGGTGATGAAGTTCAGGATTCTTGCATGCTCATAGTAAACTTGTGTGAACAGTCTTTTTAAAAACTGTGTTAAAGGCTTTGCTTTTTAAGTGTTAGCACATTCTGGGCAGAAAGCTGCTCCAGAGACTTGGCTATCCTTTAGGGCTCTGCCTTCCCTTGCTGAAAATCCTGGTGCCTGCAGTATGTAGTTCAGCAGAAAAGAAGGTGCTGCATGAAATAATCATCAAGATGTAAAACTTAAAGTGAGGAAAAGCCAAGAATGAACAAAGGAACCTTCAGAAGTTCCCAGGAGTCTGTGACATTCGTGAGGAGGGTGAGCCTCAGCAGTTTGGCAGCAGGCACCTCTGTTTTTCTCAAGAGCCAGGCTGTTTTGGGACTAAGCTATCAGGTGATATCTCTGTAAATCTGCATGAGTATGCCCTGAAGGATGTTCTCTCTCTCTCTGTTCAACAGGATGGCCTCCTTTGCAAACGCTGTTTTTCATAACATAGTGTGTATATAAATAAATCATTATAATTAGAAAGCTGTGCAGATTTTCCTCTCCATCTCAGAAAAAGAGATTTTCAGCACAACTTGCTGTGGGAGTGAAAAACCCCTTTATTTACTAGTCTGTGATAACCCCTAGATTTGCCAGGGTTCTCTCAAATGTGTAGTTTAGGTTAGAAATTTCTTAGCAGAATCCCCTATTGGTAGATGAACTACACCCTGACAAACCAGGTCTGTCTGTGGACACTTGCACAACCTGATGGAGAGCTAGTAAAATATTTCCATGCCTTTGAAATTTAGTTAGCAATTATGGATAAGTTTTGGCATGTGTCTGGAGATGGGATACAGAGCTTGTGCCTTCTTTGAAATGTTGTTCCAAATTGTTTAGAAATGCTAAGTGTTGATTTAAAAGAAAAAGGAAACCAGGAAGCCAGCTGTCTGGAACGCTTTCAGAGAAGTGCAAGTATGCTATACTATCCTTAGGCTCTTTCTAGAGTTGCAGTGTTTAGCATGCATTTGTCCATAAAAGGATGAGGTTGAATATTTCAAAATTACAGTCACTTCAAACCACTTCTGTTAAGGCTGCCACTAGTGGAAGAAATGCTCTGCAGTGGCACTTTCCCTCTGTCACTTTTTTCTGGTTTGTTTGTACAGATGTGTGTGTACTAGATCAGGTGAAGGTCCACAGGGTTCAGTCTGTTCCCTGGCAGTGATCAGAGAAAAGAGCCCAGGGTATATAACATAAGAGAAGGGTAAGCACATAGTGCATTCCTGGACTATACCACTAATCTCTAGCAATTTGTGATCCAGCACTTTCTTAAGCCACAAGAAGGTTTTTGATTGTTTCAATAGCTTTTGGTGGACAAATACATTGTATTTTTCTTCAATCTGGTATTTTTAAATATGGGTGATTTTTAGTACAGTCAACAACATCCTGTGGCAGTGAGTTTCATTAACCACTTGGGTTGTGTGAATGAACCTAATTTTTATTTTTTCTTTTTGTCCTTCCTGATATCCCCTAGTTTCTGCAGATTTGGGAAACATTTGCTTCCTGTAAATCTGTTCATCATTTTTAAACCATGTATTTAATGCCTTTTTATTACTGGAAGTTTTTTTATTTTCTGTCACATACACCAGTAAAAATTCATAGAATATCCTGCATTGGAAGGGACCCCCAAGGATCATTGATCCCAGCTCCTGGCCCTTCTTCTGATACCCCCAAGAATCACACCATGTACCTGAGAGCATTGTCCAAAGGTCTCTTGAGCTCTGTCAGGCTGTGCTGTGACTATTTCCCTGGGGAGCCTCTTCCAGTGCCCAAACACCCTCTGGGTGAAGAACCTTTTCCTAATATCCAAACTAAACCTCTCCTGACACAACTCCAGGCCATTCCGTCAGGTCCTGTCACTGCTCACCACAGAGAAGAGATCAGTGTCTGCCCCTCCTCTTCCCCAACAAGGACATTGTAACTGCAATGAGGTCTCCCCTTAGTCTCCTCCAGGCTGAACAGACCAAGTGACCTCAGCTGCTCCTCATACAGCTTCCCCTCAAGGCTCTTCACCATCCTCATGTCCCTCCTTTCAACCCTCTCCAGTAGCTTTGTATCTCTATTCTATTGTGGCACCCAAAACTGTCCCCAGCACTCGAGGTGAGGCTGCCCCAGAGCAGAGCAGGACAATCCCCTCCCTTGCCCGGCTGGTGATGCTGTGCCTGGTGTCCCCCAGGACATGGGTGGCACCCCTGGCTGTCAGGGCTCTGCTGGCTCATGTTCAACCTATCATCAACCAGGACCCACCGGTCTGTTTCCATGGGTCTGCTCTCCCAGCCTTTTGTATCTCTCTCTGAACCTCCAGGATTGCCCTGTCCCAGGTGCTAGATATGGCACTTTTCTTTATTAAACTTCATGTGATTGGTGATTGAGCACTCCCACAATTTGCCTAGGTCTGTCTGCAGGACCTCTGCCTTCAACAGCTTCTCCCAACTGAGCATTGTCAGCAAACTTGCTTAGTATCCCTTTAAGTTCTGTACCTAATTAATTTATGAAGATGTTTTAAAGAGCTCTGCCCCTAAGATGGAGCTCAGTGGAACCCCGCTAGTGACAGGTCACCAGCCTGTTGTCACCCCCTTCACTAGACCCTTTTGTGCCTGGCCCATCAGCCAGCTGCTCACCCAGCACATGGTGTATTCAGAAGGGTCCTGTGAGAGACAGTATCAAAAGCTTTACTGAAATCCAGAGGTATTACATCACTCATTTTCCCTTGATTAGCTATGTGGATTGCCCTGTCATAAAAGGAAGTTAGGTTTGACAGGTGGGATTTTTCCCCCATGAATGTATTTTGGCTGTGACCAGTGGCTGTGTTGTCCTTCAGGTGTATTTCAATACCTCACAGAGTAATCTCCAAAATTTTGCCAGTCAGTGAAGTGAGACTATGACAGGCCTGTAGTTTCCAGGCTCATCCTTGAAAACTGGGGCAATGTTAGCAGCTTCCAGTCAACTGGGACCTTTCCAGATTCCTGAGACCATTCAAAAATCGTTTAGAGGCTTTGTAGTTAACATCAGCCAGCTCTTTGAGTATTCTCAGATGAATCCCATTAGGCCCCATAGATTTAAAAGGATCCACTGTAGAGGCAGATCCTGCACAAATCCATGTCTCTGTGAAGTGATCATCCTCATGCTGTTACAGGCCAGTGTTAATTCTACACTGCCTTTTGCTGTTAATATATTTAAAAAAACTTCTTGTTATCCCCCAGAGTACTGGCCAGCTTCAACTCCAGTTGAGCTTTGGCCACACAAATTTTCTCCCTACAGTGGCAAGCAGCATTTTTGTATCGCAGATCATAATTTTTAAAAATTACTGAAATGGAAGTCAGAGAAAACTTAAAATGTGGTGGGAGGAGTATATTGGTAATGTACATTGTTTCTCCTTCCTGTCCAGTCTTGTATTGATGCCTCAATACTAGGAAAAAGGTTTTTTTTGCTGCTGTTGAAGGCTTCTTGTTAAACTATAAAAATTATGATTGTGGAACTTCTAGATATATTTCTTTTGTCTTCCTTTTTGATGTATTTTGTGTATTTCTAGCACTGAATAGGGAGGGCGGCAGGAATCAAGGAGATCCTGTTCTGCTTGTGCATACAATAGCAGAGATTAGGGATTTTACATATTTAACAAAGACTTGCATGTTTTTTCATAGCATTTGGTAGTCATTGTTTTAGTGTGAGGGAGGAGGAAACTCTCTGCCAGTGAAATTCCTCTCCTTTCTTGCCGCTCAGGTTTGGTTTCTTAATTGCCATATCATCAGCAGCATCACCACTCATCAGCTCTGCCTGCAGATGGTGAGACCTGAGTTGCCGATCTGGTGAGCTGGCCAAGGAGTTGCCAAATCCTCCTCCCTCCCAAACCAAAAGACTGTTTCCCTTCCCACCAGCTTTATGACTGATCAGTTTTTCAGTAGGGCTTGTTTGCAGGGTAAAATGTCACTGAGGAGATTGCTTGGTACTCAGTGACCTGAGTACTGTCCCTCTGCGTTGTGGCCTGGTGGCCCCTGATGGGCTGTGGCTGGGCTGGACCCAGGTACAGCGGAGTGGACATGCAGGGAAAGGTAAAGTCTCCTAAAGTCACAGTACCAGCTGACCACTGACTTTGAGAGACTGTAACAGATAGACACCATGGCCCCTGCAGCTGGCACAACATCTGGTGACTGCTTTCAAGAGGCTACTGCTGTCTTTCCTGCTGGCTACTGTTTTTGACTGGGTCAATAGCGTCCTCCCCCTCTTACTTTTTGCTAAGTTCACAAAGGTGAGGGTTTTTTAAAAAATAATTTCTGGATAAAGGCTCAACTGTAGGGAATGGAGCTATGCAGCTGTAGACAAAGCTTTTCTGTTGCTGAAGGACAGCAGAAGGGTTGATAAAGTTACTGCTGCCTTGTTCGCACACAGCAAGTTGTAGTCTAGTCTTTTGGTCACATAGGTGACAGGATTTACCAGGCAGCTGTCTGTGCCATGGACTAGTTTGCTTTTCTCTGTAGTGCAATCCACGCCCCTGGAGCAGGCTCTGTCCTATTACCAAGCAAAAAGGCTTTGTAATTCCACTTGAAAGAAAGGTGCCAGACTGGGGCATGTCCACTGACTGCTGATCTTGCCTCTCTGTGCTATTTAGCAGTGCAGGTGAGTGAAGTGGCACAGAAGGCAACCGTTTGCCATGATATACAAATGCTTACACAGTCCATGGGATCTTCTCCAATGATTTTTGAGGCACAACAGGGAAACCCTCTAATACCTGATAAAAGTATGGCGTCTCCTTCAGATTGTGCCAGTAAGTTAGCAGAGAATTTGTTCTTTTAAGAAACTTTAGATTCCACACCTGTATGATTTTTGTAAACTGGTGGAACATATTTCTTTATAACAAAATTGAAGGAACTTTCCATTGTTTTCTGGGATGCTGTTGAGAGAGTGAGCACCACTGGGTCACTGCTCTCAAGGTCTCCAGCCCCAAGGTGGAAAGTAAATTAATGCACTAGACTTGCTTTAAGGAAAGCCATTCTTCCAGAGCAGGAAAACCACTCTGATCTCACAGGATTACTGAGCAACGTAACTGTGTTATTGTTCTGCCTGAGAGCTTTGGGTAGGAAAGCTTATTTCGATGCCAGATCTTCTGCTGTAATTTTTTTGTGACTAATTCAGCACATAGTAAAAATCAGAAGTGAGCAGGCTGCTGATCTAAGGATTTTTTTTCACTGTTACGAGTAGTTTCCTTCAGATCCCATACTGGAGGAGGGCATTAGTTTTTGCACAAGCATTCCTGCTATTCATGCAGAAAAACTCAAAATGCTAAAAGCTAGATGCATTCAGGGTCCTGCAAAGGCATCACTTTACCCCAAGTGAAATGCAAGCATCATGGATTGTAAATGTCATGTAACTTGGGCATATCATCGAAGAGGCAAGTTTCATCATTTTCATCATCAACTTTATGAGTTGGAGGAGAAAGCAGGCAGGCTCCTGCAGTGGATAACTTGGAGCATTCACTAAGTTCTGACCCCAGCTCCATCTCTTCCCCTCCTGGACAGAGGAAGGCCTCCACACTTAGCTGTATCAAGGGGGAGCTAAATGTTAGAGTCATGAGAACTCCTTGGTTAGGAAACAACCCATACTAATAATATGCATATTTTTGGAGTACGAAACAGTGATGCCTGAAACAGGCAGACTCGATGTCTAGTTGGCAATATGTTTTCCTTATTCACCTGACCGGAAAGGAGGCTAAATAATCAGTGTGGACCCCTCAGCATCTCATGACAAATCCGCTCTGCCATGGTGTGGAGCAGCAAGTGACCAGGGCTGTGTCCCACAGCTCTGCCTTGCCCCAGCAGAGGTGGATGGGCAGAACTGACCCAAGGTGCTGCTCGCTGCCTTAACCTGCTCATTGCTGTCCCTCTGTCCGCTTGGGAGCAGCGGCTCACAAGCCATCGCAGGAAGCAGCAGAGCTGTGTGACCCTTGTCCTGTGCAGGTTGCTTTTGACAGCAATGACAGCTAGTGGAGCTTTGGCTTCAGATGTAATGATCAGTGTAACACGCAAATAATAATTTTGTTGTAACATCTGCCATCCTCTCAGGGTGAGGCTGTGTGTTTTACCCGTGGGCTGACAGTTGCTGGGTGCATTTCGTTAGGTTCCCAGACACACCCTGGTTTCTGTATAATTGATGTGCTTATTAAAAAGGGAACAGAAAAACCTCTTCTGTTCCCAATACCTGATTTAATAATAAACTCTCATTTCTGTCTGTGAACAAGTCTTTTTTCGCAATGCTGATCTCACGCCTTTGGCTATTATGGTCTGCAGTTACGACAAAAGAAGATAATTTGTGTTGGCCATTGAAAATCCAGGAGAAGTGTTTTGCATTTTTTGTCTCTTTTTGTTGCTTTGTATGGAAGAAACACACTGAAAACCTGCTCCCTTAAAACTAGCAGTTTCATTTTTTTTTTTTTTTAAAGCCAACAACCCAGCATCTTGCACTAGATGGCAGTGTGGATAGTTCAATGGGAAACTTGTTTTATTTAGAAAAATAAGATTGCTGCTAAAAAATATTCAGCATAAAAAAACCACTTTCTAGTGATGACAAAATCACTTTTCACTGCTTGTCCACCACACATTTTTGCTGGGGAAAAATGTGTATTCCAGACCTGAAAAGCTTGGGTAGGAGGTGGCAGTTTCCAGAATTGCAAACTGTTATATTTTTCTCCTTTTCATTTCCTCCTCTTACATCTCAGAAGACCTGAGGTCCTGCAGGGCTGAGTGTTCATCTACACTGTTCTAAAGATGTGTCCTGCAGACACAAGCCTGAGGGAGGATTCAGCTGAATGAAGAGGGACAATTGCTAAATATCAAGAAGTATGCTAATATTGTTAGCTGTGATTACATGTTGCTGGTCAAGGGTTAGCAATGGATGAATAGGTGTATGAAGTGCAGATACCTTGAAGAAACTATCAAAATTAAGCCATAATTAAGAAAAATACTGCATCCTTCCATACATGTGGAATATTAAGCACAATAGATAAACTTAGTTACACCAGGATGCTTGTCCCATACCTGAGTGCCAATGTAAGAGTAAAATCCTGGTGAACACTGGCAATCTTCTACTGAAATTCAGTAGTGCTACTTTACGTTGAAAGAAACTAAAGGGCAGACCTGAACTGAGACATGGTATCTGAAGTTCTCCTCTGACCAGACGGTCATGAACTTGTTCGATGCTGAGAAAAGTAATAGTCCATATTCTGAGCCATGCAAGCCAAGGCATAGGTGTCTGAGATGGTGGGGTCTGTGGTCCCACATTTTCTCTTTTGCAGGACCTGTTTAGCAGAAGAGAGAAGGGATTTCCCTGGAAAGAAAGTCTAGATAATCAGTGAAAAATCCACTTGCATTTGCTTTGAGTTAGGAAAAGAAGTTGCCATCAGGTGTAAGACACTGGCTCTATTCAATTTACCTCTTAGGTATAATTAGAAAAAGTACCATGCAGGCACCTTTGCAGAAAACTTGGGTTTGTTTTAGATGTGTAAAAGCATATTTTCACCAAGTGTTTTGTGGTATGTCCTTTAGCTCTAATACATAATGCAAATACGAAATTAAGATTAGTGATTTGAGACTGATTATCAGAAAGGTTTTAAATTAAAGCTAATTATGTTGTTAGGGGAGAGAATGATGAACTTTTTAATTGCAAGCAGGTATCCAATACCCAGATGCTCTTCCACTAAAGTGACAGTGTCTTTCCATGGCTTGTGCTATCTGTATGAGATACAAATATAAAAGATAAAATAATCATAAGAAAATCCCAGACAATCAACAGTAGGAATAAATCTTGGCTTGCAGACTATCAAACCTGACATCTATTAATTAACACATGTAATGTTATGTGTGTCTATGAAACAAAACCTTTCAAATAAAAATGCACTTTGTTTTTGTAAAAATACTGAGAAGAGAGCAAGCAGTTCTGGGGAAAATAAAATTATTTAATTCATGTTCTTAACCTGGGCAATGTATTTAATAGAAAAGTGTTTCAGTCCTTAAGGCCAGTTAACTAGAAAAAAATGGTCAGAATGCTGAACTTAACAAGCTTAATTTTTGTATTTCCAGGGTCCATATTCTTTCCTTGTCTTGTTCAGATGTCTGCTAGTTAACACACTGCATTATTCCTTAATTTGAATGTAACTCAGAGTTTGTCCACAAACATATGCTATTGGAATGAGTAATTATTGTCTATTGTCCATTGTTCTTTGCCTGGTGTTTATTAAGTGTCTTAATACAAGGTTTCTTAGGCAGAAATTGCTCTGTGGTATAGGCAATTAGATAGATGCAGATTACATTTCTTTCAAGCAAAGAGAGCAAATTGGGTGATACTTACTTGCCTTCTTTAAATGATTGTAAGGGGCACTGCTTAGGATTGGTCTGCGTTCCAGTGCCTTGAATGAAAATTTGCAGAATGCTGGTGCTCTGTCACGGCTGTGTCCTCCTAGACAGTGATTTAAAGTATATCTGTGGGAAGGCATGGTGGGCAAAGAAGGATCCAGGATGTTAAAAAGGAATTTCTTATGCAATTGCTCTGCTTTGCTTGAGTAGCAAAGTTAGAGGACTTCATAAAACAATTACTGCTTGGATGTGAAACTCTTATCTTGCTGCTCCCGGGAATTTTTGTGTCTGAAAAGGGGCCCTCTTGAAAGAACAAGATAACTAAAAACATAGACAAAGAAGAATTGCTGAAGGAGCACATCACATCTAAGCAGAGCTTGTGACTGCAGTCTTCAGCTATCCTTTCCGGCAACTCTGCAGGCTGCTGGGCAGTGAGTTGGTACTGCTCTGTGGTTCTGCTAGTACCTGCTCCATTTCTCACCCCAGCTTTAGCTCTCCTCGTGAATGTGTCTCTGCCACAATTCACAGCCATACTGAAAGTTGCCATCCTTTGTTCTGCTAATAAAATTGGACTTCCAGCCATTTTAAAAAGTCACTTTTTGTTTAACTGTTAAACTAGTTGATGTTGCAGCTTAGAGAAGGCTGCAGTTCATTCAGCTGTCATAATGTGAAGATCCTGTGTTATTTTAAATGTCTAGGATTTTGCTTAAATATACAATAAACCAATCTCTAGCCTTATCTTGTTTTGAGATAGATAACAAGGTTAGAGCCACAACATATTATGTGGTCAGATTAGTGTATATATATATCTAAATAGACAGGTGTCTTTCTGAAATGAATAAGCAGTGACAGGTTTCATAGAAAAAAGGAAGGATATTCTGAGTAAAGAGAATGCAGTTGGTTTGGTACATAAACTGCACAACATGTCCAAGTTTAAAAAAAATATATATGGAGAAAAGATGCTTCTGTTTTCACCTCATGCAAACCATCTGTTTTCTCTGCCTTGTCTTGTATTTGAAAAGGATAACAAAATGACTCTGTACAACCCTTTCTCCTATCTTTTTTTAGCCAAAATAAATAAATTAAAATACATATCCTTTCTGCTCTGTTTCTTTCATGATCTCCTCTACCAGTACATTATTTGCACTACATTCAGTATAAGGGAATACTTCTGGATGACCATTTCCCCAAGGGTGCTTATTAAGAATTATTACTCTTTATTTCACACTGCGGTACTAAACAAACAAACAAATAGAAAACTCAACCCCTTCTTCCAATTGAGAGTTACAGATGACCTTAAAAGTGAGCTAGCAGTGCCAGTGAAAAGACTGTGGTTTACCAAAGATAAATGGAAATACATACATGCTATAATATAAAAGTTACAGAAAATTGGGTAATAACTGGTTTGTATTATAATGTAACCACTGGGCTGAATGTGCTTGAAGTCAAGTATATTTCTGTGAGTAAGAGAAGAGGAATTTGTTGACAGGAACAATTGTGAAATGCCAGTGCCTTCACTAGGGGCAAAAGGAAGCTTGATTTGTGCAGCTGTGTCTCACTGATAGGATGCCTCCACTACAGAAGTGAAGCCTCTGTAGGAAAAGATTGGATTATTGCAAAGAAAACTCTGCTCAGTACTCTCAGCATAGTTTTTTAGAAAATTGTCTTTATTAAATGATGGTTGAATTAGTTTGAACTGAGAGGAACATATAGTTTCCTAAAGAAGTAGACATAATGCCAGGAAATGAGATTTGTAGTCATTTTATCTGTTGATTATTCACCATTTGTCAGTAAATAAGCTTGATATTACTGCCAGGTTTTCACACTGTCATAGCCAGTTCTGTCCTCAATAGTTTTAAGTTGTGCTGAAAAACTTTTTCGTTATTCTCCCGGTAGAGAAAAAAATAAATATACCTTCTTATTTTATGTATTTAGTCTTGGGATACTTAATGGAAAGTGGTCACACCCTGCAAAATACTAGAGGCATCTGAAAGGGCAGGTCATGATTTTGAATGCTTTCGCCAGAGAGGTTGACCAAACTTACTAAGTAAGTAGCAGTTCGAGTTTACAACTTCAATGACTTCTCTATCTGGGAGAAATTTTGTTTGAAAATTCTGGTTTCACTTAATGAACTTCAATCATTCAGTCAATTTTTTGGCAATTAAACGATTTTCAGAGTGGATTTCACACCTAGAAACAGACCAATACATGTGAGGTCAGCCACACTGTTCATGTGGGAGCTTACAGCAACTGCTCTGAACCTGGCTTCAACTCTGCTGTGAATTTACTGGAACAGCTGCTTATCAGTTGGCATGGGTTGCTGCTTTCATTTTTACCGCTAATGCCTGGGAAAGTTGGGTGTTTGTGCATCCTGTGCGTGCCTATTGTTAACATTCCTCCTGACATTCTATGAAATAGGGAGGTATAATAATAATACCTTGGTGCTTGCTGTTAGTTTATCAGCTCCTGGTAACCTGGCTGAAGCTAAAGGAAAGGGCTGGGCTGCAGAACGGGGCTGGAGGGCAGGATGGGGCGCCCAGGCTTTGGTTTGGGGCATATGCCTATGAACGCTGCCTGCAGCAGGTCCCAGCACTGCAGGCAGGTCTGGGAAATAAATTACTCAATTGCTAAATTGGCAGTGTCTCCTTGTGGGTGTTTTTGCTGCTGTTTTCACTCTCTGAATGGGCCTGCGGTGGGATCTTAACCATCCCTTTGCAGGAGCAAAGGCAAGGCACTGCAAACAAGTAGTGGTGCAGACCACGAGCTCTGGAGGAGCAGCCACCATTGCCTATGAAACTTGCTTCCCTAAATCTAGAGAGGCTTACAGATTTTGGTATTTGCATCAAAATTCAGAGACTTTTAGGAGTGTTAAAGTGGTGCATGCTCACCTAGCATGTTACCTAAAGCCTAAGTGCTTTAATGTATTCTTGTATTTTTTAAATCAGAGTCCTCACTATCTTAATCCTTGCCTTAAATCTTGCCATTGTTTGCTCTGACTGGTCTCCATATTCACACAGAAGATGTTCCTGGCAAAAGCAGCATATCTCTTGGCTTGCAACATCCCCCCATCCTGTTTTGCTTCGAATTGGATTGGTTGGGAATATTAGGCGGTCTGCGGCAGCACCTGTGGTGTGGGGGCAGGAGCTACAGTCCTGCCAAGACCAGAGGTATTTTCCTGGTTATACCTATACAGAAACTCAGTAATTTTCTGACAAACGTTTGCTAAAACTAGCACAAGGCTGCCACAAGTTATTGTGATGCATTTTGATTTTGTAATATACATAAGTAAGAGTAATTTAATCAACAGATCTGGCAAGATCAGGAACAGGACTGATTAGGACATAAAGAATAGACAAATAAATAAAATTAATAAATAATCTCATCTGGGATTAGAGGCTGGTGTGAGAGAGTTGGCAGGAAATAATTAAAACACATTCACTGGGAGATTTGTTTATCTTTTATTCCTGTTATTTATTCCTCCTACTTTCACTAATGCAAATTTCCACCCATGTTGTAACTCTGAGCTGGTGCAAAACACAGCTGGCCCTCAGGGATAGTAAGAAGCGTGGTATTTGTTGCCCCCGCTACTCCCTTTAGTGGTTGCTCTGTAGAGATATGCACTGCTATGCCCACTGACTATTTTGGCAAATTTGGGAATAAACTCTGTAGGTTCCACCTGACTGGGAGCAGAAACCACATGCCTTGATGAAGCTGAAAATAAAAAAAAAAAGGTAATTGCTCCACAGTGTCCCACAGATAGGTTTTAAGAGTTGTGGTTTGAATGTTAAAAGTGAATTTTTACTATCATTAATCACTGTTTGGATGCTGAAGAGGGTAACATGGTAAGCTTTTTAATCAGGTCATTTCTGGAACTGAAACTTCATTTAAAAAGAAAAAGGCTAATTTTTTTAGAAAATGTGATCACCATTGGGGTGCATTGAAATAATATTTGTACTTGTGGAAACCATCTTTTGTTCAGAAATAATCTGTTTCAGTATTCTGAAATCTCACTCTGAGGTGCTATTTTTCTTTGGGGCCGGGTTTTTTCCAAGTTCCTTTATACACAGATAAAGCTGTGCAGCTGCCACTCGGTGATACCACGCAGAATTGCAGTCGCATTGTGGAGACTGTGTCCCATTTTTGGAGAGAGGATGGCACTCAGTAGCCCAACTGGATTTTGCTAAGATGAGCTCTGTTCAGCAGCAGCAGTTCACATTGGCGAGGTCAGTGCATCTCAGTGCTGCAGAGAAAAGAGCTCAAGAATCTGTCATCCTCATCGTGAGTGATAATGCAGATGAGGACACTGGCTCAACATGCTTTCCTACAGCACTTCGCTCTGCATGATGAAGGGATGAAACTAACAGTGTTTCTGAGGGACTGTCCAAGTACCTTCAGGCTGATTGCTATCTCTGATTTTATTCTGTCCTCCCTTTAGAAATGGGCAAATGGAGTAATGTCTAATTTCTAAGTAACTGCAAAACTCAGCCTGCAATATTTATTTTTCTTGAACTAATGCTTTTAAAGTTGTTCACAGACAGAAATCAATTACTTCTTTAGATAGCAGTTGTCTCTTTCCATCATGAGTCAACTCTAACTTGCAGTATTTATCAACACTTTTTATAAGATGAAATTTATATTTACAGATAATATTCACATGCATAGAGTAGCAGTGATTCCTAAACGTTTCTTTTAAAGCGCGTTATCATCGTTCTTGCTCTGAATGCTATTTTGTTATTGCAGCAATATAAATACACACTAATCTCTTGGCTTCTGGGAGGGGCTGGCTGGTGCCTTCACAGGTCTAGAGAGTGTAGGGAGCAATTTCTGCTGTTCTGTCCCACCTTGCCTCAACACCCCGTGTGCTGCTGAGAATGAACAAAATGTTCTCTACACAGTTGCATTCCTTCTGCCACTGTTCGCTGCTGCCAAGTCAATAAAACAAAAGTGGAAAATTTTAAAGCTGCTTTTTTTTCTTTTTTTAAAAAAAATCTTTAATGCTTTTTGCTGTCTGAGCAAAGAGCTGCTGACACCAACTGTTCTACGTGTTCAGGTTTGCCTTCCCACATACATGCTAATTGGCACTTTTGGGAATGTTTGTTTCTGCAGCTTTTTTGAGCACAGCAGCCGCATGTAAAATCTTTCAGGAGGGGAGGAGATGGAGTGGTGTTCACACACACAGCTGTGTTTATTTCCGTATGAGCTAAAAACTGCGCAACTCCAAAATACAGAGCCATAAAGGGAGCACCACCAGAGCAACTGTAGGTCACCTTATATATGGAGTCAGGGTTTATGTGCCTGTCCTGCAGTGAGGCCAGCTGCCTCAAGCTCTCAGCAGAGAGAGGTAAACACCATGAAGAGCAGTGCACTTGTGGGTGTTGCTGAGTTGATAGGGAGATGATGGTGGGAGGCACCTTGAAAACCTTGATTCATCTCTATAGCTCCTGTGTGAGAGGCCAACTCCTACTTGAGACAAAAATTCCATTAGTTATGGACCAAGAAATCTTGCTGTTAAACACTGATGCTAAGAAATTTGTTTCGAGTGTTTTTTATGCTTCTCCTTCCCCTGCACCTGGGAGTGGATTAGATCACAGAGAGGGATGTTCACATGTCTTGCAGCTCTGGTAGTCCCTGCTGTAATTTGATTATCAGCAGTTCTCCAAGTAAGCTTTGAAAGTCCTCTGCTCCTTGTGCAAGTCCTGCAGTGAGCTCCCTAAGGAAAATGCAGGACAAATATCTCTGAAAATCTGCAGTCTACTTTTTGTATTTGCAGTGTCTGCCACTAAGTTAACCTTTCCTGTTTCTATCACACTTTTTCAAGAATGTGTTCTGGTGTCTGAGTTATTATGCAGTGATATATACGCTACAAGACAATAATCTTGACCTTGCTGCATTACTCTGCAGTATGTTAAGCCCCCACCCATTTATTAAAAAAAAAAAAAAAAAAAAAAAAAAAAAAAAAAAAAAAAAAAGCCACCCACCCACTACAAATTTTGGCAGCAATCAAAGCTACCCTAGTTATTATTCTAGGGCAACTGTTGATGTGTGATTTATGCACCAAAAAACAAATACCACAATTCTCTTAAAAAATCAGCTGTGAGAGTTAAGCAAACAGAGAGATACATTCAAAGGTTTGAGGTTTTATGTTGCAGCTACAAGACGTCAGTTAAGGATAAAATTTGCAATAGTCCACTTCTTTATTCACTCTCAGCTGCAGGCATAGTTCACAGTGCAGAAGTTGGTGTGACTTGGCACATCAGTTTGCGAGGCACATGTTGCCCAGTAAGATTTGACCAAAAGCTTAGACCTGTCCACGTTTTAACATTTGCTTTCCTAATTTTGGTTGGAGTGGAGACAATGTAAACTGAAGAAGTTTCCATAGGAGTTTTGTTGTTTCAGTGCCACTTAGCTTTCTTAAAATAGGCCCTTAAAGAATGTGCCTTACTTGACAGTTGCTGATGAAAATAGTGCTCGTCTGTGTGCCCTCAAAGACTCATGTGCCTGAGCTATCATATGATAAATTTGCTATATTTATAAGGAAACTAATGCTGGTTTTCACCCTTTAATAACTTGATTTTGATGTGTGACCCAGCTAGCAATTTCTTTCTTGGAAAGGTCATGTTTTCATAGCAGTTGTTGTTCAGTGTGATGGCAGCAGGTAAGAAGCATACCATAACTTTCATCTGAGTTGTATTTCTTCCCCCAATTATGAATGCTGTAAAATAATTAATATATAGCAAAAATATGCATATGAATTGTAATATTCAGTCATATACATACATATAGTCTGCCTTTTAAATCATGTTTTTAAATAATAATTCACAAGTGTTCATTTCACTTCTTAAAGTTTGTCTTCTGCAAGCTTAGAATTGTTTATCTGATGCTTCTTCTCTTTTCTCTTGACATTTTTCTGGTGAAGCAGATATACTGTGTTGGAAATGTTGTTGTCCTGTTTACAAGCAAGTATTTTGTACTGCCAATTCTACTCTAGTAGAGGTAAACTATAGCAGGTTTTGTGCCTGTACTTGTGTTGTCTTTGAAAATCGGATCATGTTCTTCTCAACAAGGTGTTTACCCAGCTTAAATGATTGCAGAAAGGCTCAACCTTGATGGCAGCCTTCTTCCCTGAAAGAGAAATTGCTTTTCTGAATAGGGAAATACAGAAGAGTTCTAAATGTTATGCAATCTAATATCTTAAATCTATTACTTACCATATTGCTTAATGGCAACAGAATATGCCCTTTGTATAAGTATGTATATACAAGACATGTGATGGCATTTAGATGTAGGGAATGGAAAATGAACTGTTTATTAAGGAAAATTTTGCCTGCTTACATGTTTTCAGCTTTTGAAATTTCAAAAGGTTAACATCAGCACGCAGCCCTTGTTTTGTTCATTTTCTTGGCAATATTTTGATACTGGATGTACATTGCCAGAAACAAAGGGCAAAACATGGATTAATAATTAGCAATACATGTGTCCACAGGCATTCACTTGTAACCTCTGTGCTTACTTTTGCTATTGTATTGAGGAGAGGGGGGGAAAATGTCATTCAGTAAGCAGAGAAGACCAAAAAGAAAATGTTAGTATTTACTCCTGTGGTGATTAAATAGCTTTAGAAACTTAAAAAATTAAAGGCAGAGGAGGACTTGCAAAGGTCTCTTTAATCCTATCATGTGGTGGTGCTTTCTAAAGTTTTTGGTTATCTGTTGTCTTCCCTTGCAGTAAAAATATACAGAAGCGTAAAAATTCCTATTGCTTGCTTTGAGGCACTGGACCTGTTGCTCCAAGGATTGGGAGCAGATGAAAATTAGGGGTGATTAGTCCCAAGTGACGTGTACAGATTCTTGGTGACAGAGCACTGAAAATAAGCAGCTCCTCCATATAAGTAAGGTGTGAAAAGGAAATTCAGCTTATCTTAAGAACAAAGCTAGGGAGAGAACATCTGCTTTAACAGCCCTCTCCTGTAAGAACTTTTCTCAAGATTTAAAATTAGAAAAAGATTAGCTGTATTGCTAAAAGGGTTATTTTTAGACTTTGTGAGGAAATTACAGTCGCTGCAGAAGGGACCCTTAAGTTCTGCTAGTACCGAAAAAAACAGAACCTAAATCTTAAAAAAATTTCGTTTTTATCTGGCTGGGACAGACCTTGTTCAAAGTCAGCTGCTCTCTTCTGGATTATGCATGGAATGAGGGAAAGGGGGGACAGGTATAAATAAATTGTATATTTTCTGTTTTGCAGTTCTTCCAAGAAGATAGATGGATGTGCTTTTAGCTCTGTATTGATTTGCTTGCTGTGGCTGTGTATTTATCAGAAATCTATGGACTCTGGGGCTGGGGAGAGCTCAAAATATGGCTTAGCTTTCTGGGGAAGCACCGTGTGGATGGGAATAATCTGAACAAAGAAAGTGCCCCCCTGCTAGGACCTTTGTGGTATGGTTTGAGGAGGGCACTGATAATTGTGCAGCAGCTTATTCTGCTCTCCAGATAACACAAGTGATTATGAAAGCCATTCTTTTGTTACTAAGATCATCTGAATTAGTTTTAGTTTCATTTACACCACTTAGTTTCCTGCTTAGGACTTGCCTTCTGTGAAGAAACACATGAATCACATTGAAGATGCATTGTTTCATTGACAGTCCTCTGTGTTGCTCTTCAGAAGCTTAAGTTCTTGTGTTGCTTTTTTTTACTAGAATTTGGTTTGTTGTGCAAGATGCACTGTCATCTATTTGTTTGTTCATATGGTGACTGATAAAGATATACCTTATTTTGCTATTTCTTTATTAATGTTCTCCTATCTAATAATAGATCAACTAAAAAGACTAAAGGTAACATATTTATGGATCTCCATAGAAAGGTATCGTTTTTGCAGATTGTGGTGGACTCGATCCACTGTCTCAGGGTTATAAGGGAGTGAGTTTCAGATCCATACACCATTTGGGGAATTACAGATTTGATTCTAACTTGACACGTGCTGCAAGATATAGACGGGCCCTTGTTTGTTGATTGTTTCAGCTTGTGTCAGCGCTGAGATACAGTTTTGGCAGACAGACAATGTGCATGAAGGATGTGACTGACAGAAATGAGAGTCAGCACTGCCAGCCTCGACACTGCACATGGCAGTCATACCACATGTGTCCCAACAGCTTGTCAGCACCTCTCCCTCCTGGCACCCTGTGGCACAGCCGTACTGTGCCTCATGCCAATAACCAGATGCAGGGCTTTAGATTAGAATTTTCAGGTGAGAGACATAATTCACTGAGTTTTAAGTCCTGGCTGCCTAAGGTGAAAAGTTCTCGTGCAGTAAGTTGATCAACACGCTTTTGTCTGCACTGGGCTCCTTTGCCACTGTACATCTGTTTGAAAAAGATGGGGAGTATGAGCATGAGGAGATTCTGTGAATAATTAATACAAATGATAGCTCACTCTCTCACTGAGAAGGAGGAAGACAGGTTATGTGAACTCCATGCTGATTTAAATTACTCAGATTAAATTACAAAGTCCCAGAGCATTAGGAATGGGCTGTTTTAATGTTGGTTTGACTAGACTGCAGAGAAGAACATCCCCTGTGAGGGACAAGTGCATTGCCCCAACTTGTGGTCCCCTCCTTTGGGTGGGTAAGTTCCCTGCAGGTGGCCACATGTAGCAGAATGTTCTTGGCCGCACGCAATGCAGAGGCTGTGTGACACCTGCCTGACAAGCTGACAAGCCTTTCTCTATGAGCTGTCGAGCAGGAAGAGTGTGGAGATACCCAGCTCGATTGGCTCCATCCTGCTCTGCTGCAGCTGCTGCCAGATGGTCTCCAGCTGGTTCATGCCAGCTCCAAGTCAAAGTTAGCAGGGTTTGGTGACTCTGCATGCTCAGTAAGGAGAGGCCATGTGGTGGAGTGGCTGGCAGGTTTTTGCTGCTGTGATATCCTGCCTCCCTTCTGCCACAGTGTGCAGACTTGCAGTCCATAGGCTGTGCTGTGGACACATGAAGGTTTTGGTGGCAGGACAAGAGAAACTTCCTCACCCCTGGAATCAATATGGAAAGCCTCACAAGAGATGGCTTGTGGCTTAGGGAGGAGGTAAAAAAATGATGCACACATGCTGGCTGTTCCTGACGGGTGCTGTGTGGTGGGGTGGGAAAGGAGGCCAGCCTGGAGGATGTCTGGAGTCTGTTCCCTGGCTGCGCTGAAGCTGTGAGGTTGTGGTCTCAGTGGAAAAGTTGTGGCAAGTAGGGTCCCCCTGTATTTCTGAAGGGCCACTTCAAGCAGCTTGAAGAGAAATGGGCCTGTGTTAATACTGAGGTTTGGAGACAGTCTAGCACCTGGGGAGGGATGCTGGCAGTATGGGCTATAGATAGTCTAATGGAGAGTGAGACTTCAGGTCCTCTGTTGTAAACTGTGATAGATGAAAAGCAAGAGCCTGGCCCTTGCAATATTGTCTTCTTGCCCCTACAGTTTTCCACTTTCATTGTGGAAAAAGCCTTCAGTTTCTCCGTTCATGTAAGGTTGATACAACAGTCTACGGTACCCTTATTAGTACTAAAAAAAAAAGGAAAGGAGATACCAGGATTTGGGTATTTGGGTATATGTAGGGGAGAAAGCAACATTTAGGGCTAGTCTGGGAAAAATCTCATCTGGTGGAGCGTTCTCAGGTAAAGAGCACCTTCAGCTGGGGTCACAGGTGAATAGTTACATGGGCAAATGCTGCTAGACAAAACTATTTGTTTTTTAATTTGCCAACTGTCCCATATCATTGCCCTTTTGTCATATCAGATTTATGGTTGGTCTGATTATAGCATCTCAGACCTAATATCAGGAGAAGAGACAGAGATGTGACAGTCTGCCTCTAAATATGTTTCATGCTTGCACCTTTACATACAAAATGTCATTGAAGACTAAATACTTGGGTACTTAATAGAAGAGTTAGACTTGTCTATTTACCGGAGTTTGTGCCTTAAAATCCTTGTAGTTTGTCTTAGATGCAAAGTCTAACCAAGATCACAGTCCATTTCATAAACTGTTTATAAACATCCTTGATTGGTTTGTTCATCTCAGCATTCAAGTTTATCTACCTCTAAATTCTTTTTAAATAAGTGAATTAATTTTAGATTATTGGGATCTGCATATGTGGTTTTCCAGCTGTTGTTCAACTTTTAATGTTTAACGACAGAGTGGAAAGGATGCTGTGTTTTGTCCTGCCCCACTGAGTGAACAGATTTGATGGGCAGTTCTGGTACATGCTGTAGAGGAGAAGGTGGACCTGCTTCTCATCCAGGCAGAGCAGTTCCAGGGTTGTCAGCACTGGGAGCCCACAGGTATACTGCAGTTGGCATGCATGCATCACCCCCAACATGCGTTCATTCCTCTCCTAACTTTTTGGAAGCCTTTTCATTTGTTATTCATGCTGGATTTCAGTTTTTGTCAGAGCAGATGAAAAAGCTGCTCTGCACACATTTCATTTCCCTCTCGGAGAATGATCAGATTGAACTACTTCAAGCCATGCAAGTCTCATCCCTCCTGCTTTTCCACAAGAAAAATGTGGATAGCCTAGTTGCATCTTTTGGGCTCCCTGTCACAGCAACCATTACAACCCCTAGAAATATCACACTGGCTTGAATTCATGTACTTTTATGTGACTCATTATTCACTGGCATAAATAAAAGGGAGTGTCTTCTACATCAACAATTAGGAATTTCAGGTATAAAAAAAGAGTTGTTTTTTTCTGTCTTGTATTGCCCTTCTTTTTCCAGTTGATTTTTTTCTCTACTATAAACAGAAATTAGTTTCTGAGTTGCAGCACCATGCAGTCTTCTGAAGGTGTTTTTTTTTCTTTCTGTAATGTAACACGATGACGATGTTGTCAGGAATGATTTCCAAAAGAGATGGGTGGTCTGAGAATGCTTGCAGGGTGTGGGGGGCCTTGCAGCACTGTGTGATGGTGTCATCCAAACATACCTGTCTGTGTTTAGGTTCACATCGTCTGAGCGAAGATCATGCTTTTAGACAAGGGCCACCAAGTCACCAGACTGTAGCCCAGTTTTGTATGGATGGGGTGTCTTCCTTATTACAAGTGACAAAAGCATGCCAGCTGTGATGTACAGAATCCATACAAAGATTTCCTTTTACTAATGAATGATTATCCTGATAGTAAGAAAATAGCAAGAGCTGCCACTTTGGCTGACAGTGAGTCTGCTGGACCTCTGAGAACAGGTATGGTTACCAAAAGTCCACTAGGCTAACCTGATGACTTTTGGGATACTGGGGAGGGCTGTGTCCAACCTCTGGCCTATACTAGGGAAAGTTGCTTATACTTGCAGGTAAGTTCTGTTTTGTCTTAACTCTTTACTTGCTTGACAAAAATTACTAAGACTGAGGTTTTCTGTCCCACATACTAGCTAGTTGTTAGAGCCAAGCTTGGTTACACTAACAAAATTGAATGTAGTACTGAATGTACTTTACCCTATTTTATAAGATTGTTCTTGCACACAACTTTTTAGCAAGATGGTGCTCATGACCAGGGTCTGCCACGTGGTGTTTATACATAAAAGAGTACAGAAAGGGCAAGCTGGGGATTGTGTTGCCTGTGAGCTGGGAGAGAAAATTATAGTTTATAAAATCACAAAGGGTGTGGATAAGCTGAATCTGCACTAATTTTCACCAAGTCCTGCAATGCAAGAATTTGGTGGCACTAAAATTTGTCAGACATCAGTTTATAGTAAGAAAAAGGTATGCTGTGGGTATTGACAGCCTGGGACTTCCTGTCCCACAAGGCAGCAGAAGCAGGTGGCATCAACAGCATCAGAAAGAGGCTAGTAAAATTCACAGGCAATTTATGTGAATATTAAAATGGCATAGTAAGGACATACCTTTAAATATTCCCAATCCAATAATAGTTGATGCTGGGGGAATACAAAAGCGTGGACTCATTAAGAGCCATTTGTACTCTCCTTAAATAATCTGTTGTTGCTACTGTTGAAAATGAGATTGTCTGGGTGGATCATTTATCTTCCTCTACAGAATGCATGTTGTGTTTGTTTCTGCAGAGTACCATTTTGAAATCCTTTTGCTATATTCTTTTTCCTTTTCCAGTAAGTCAGTTAGTGGCTTGTGGAG
Source organism: Acanthiza pusilla (assembly GCA_036630365.1). Taxonomy (NCBI): domain Eukaryota; kingdom Metazoa; phylum Chordata; class Aves; order Passeriformes; family Acanthizidae; genus Acanthiza; species Acanthiza pusilla. Next base: position 10,421,368 of record JAXCHO010000007.1, read on the forward strand.
GATGGCTGATTTCTCTTCTGAATCCTCCAGACACAACTGGGATCACTCCATGTGGAAGGGAAACTAAAATCCAGCAGCTGATAGTAGACCATTTCTGCTATCACTAGCAAATGTGACAAAGTACTTGGAGAAATTCAGAAAATTCCTGGGTTATTTCAAATAGCCAGAAGAATCCAGTGCCTTTGAAATATTTTCACATATATCCATTTTCTGCGGCATTTTCTGTACTAAAAGCAGTCCAGTAGAGCCCAGCTCCTGGGTTGTAGGTATGTGGCTTGGGAAGGTGAAGCAGAAGCGTTGTAGGAGTTCAGCTCAGGAGATGAGAAGACCATTTTCAAGTAGGCAGAAGAAAAGCCCTCAGACCCCTACATTACTGAAGGTTGTACATTTATTCTCTGCTTGCAGTAATAACAAGGTGGGCAGACAAGCTTAATGCAAGTCTGCTTAAGAGTTGAGGGCATCCCTGTCAAAGTGAGTAATGTTTCTTTCCAACATAGCTTGTGAATTGGAGCCTGGCATTGCAGTAGCTGAGAGTTTGGGGTTCAAAAGCAACAAAGCTTAGAACTGGGTCTGATTTGGGGGGGGGGTTTTGGTTGGTTGGTTGGTTGGTTGGTTGGGTTTTTGTTTTGTTTGTTTTGGGGTTTTTTTTTTGTTTCTGTTTTTTGTGTGTGTGGGTTTGGTGGGTTTTTTAGGGGGGGAGGTTGTTTTTTGGTTTTTTGGGGTTTTCTTGTGGGTTTTTTTTCTGTCAGAAGGAAAGCATTTGCCCTGGCTAGGAGCACTCTCTCACTGTTCTTTTCTTTGGCTTGCTGACTCAGGTCCCAGAGTTTCTGAGCCATCACTCTCTTCTTTACAGAGCTTAGCTCAGCTTTTGCCTAGAGCTGCGCTGTAAAGAAAGACCTTTTTACAGACCAGTGCCATAAGTGGAGGGAGGGAGGAAGGCAGGCAGGTAAATTCATGCTGACCATAGTCATATCTTGTTAATTAACTTGCTTGTTGAAAGGATTTACAAGGCTTCTTTTGTTCTCATCATACTGCAGATTCTGCAGAAAAAAAACCCCATAGTAAGAGGTGATTTCTTTTGGTTGACTTCTTAGATATTGCCTGAAATAAATTACCTGTCATATTGCATATAGTAAGAATCATCTCTGTGTCCTGTGATGGAGAGACTGAATCATAACTGACTGCTGCCTGAGAGATGCTGCAGGAAACACTGGTCCCAGGGGATTTTTAGGTCTGCATTTTAGTGTGGCCTAGCTACTGATTTATTTTGTTCAGTTGGTGAGACTTGAACAGTAACTCACGTAATTTTGATTGTGATTTGGATGCAACAGTAGAAAGACATTTACTCTAGAAAGCATATCAGTGAAGTACATGATTAAATAATTAAGTGATATTTAAAATAATTCACAGTTTACCCTCATATCAAAGTTGATTACTCTGTGTCTGAACTGAAAAAAAAATCCTCATACACCTGCATTCTTACTTTTTTTAACCTTTAATTCTAAAATAGCATATAAAAAATATATTTCTTCCTTACAGGTGTTGCCTTTCAGTTTATTGGCCTCTTGTTTTGATAAAGATAAGAGCACAGCCAAAGCAAGGGTAAGATTGAGAAGAGAGTATCAGTCAGATACAGTCATTATCCCAGGGTAGATGCCAACCACAGAGCAACTCCCCACATACTTTCTCTTTTGCTGTTGTTGGCTTCAGATCTTGCTTCATTTAAATTGCACCTGGCATACTTTGTACATAGAGGTTGCAGACATTCCTGTTTCCTGTAGGGAAGCACAAGTTTGAAAAATGCTTGCCACTCTAGCTGAGCAGGAGGGATTCCCAGTGCCAATTTCTTCTTGCAGCTGGAGAAATTACCGTCTATGCTTTAAGATGGGTTTTGCATGTATCTTGGCTCTTGTTTGCAAATGTTATCAGTGTCTTGCAGAATGAAACCGGACAAGTCCTACTGCCAGGACGACCCACATGTGAGAGGGAAGTCTCACGTAGAAGTCTCCTTGCACTGATGTATAGCAGGAATGGAGCAGTACCAGTTCTTCTTGAGTATTGCATCTCATGGGTCGACTTGCTCTGTCAAACCCCTCTGCCCTAGGCCTATTTAATCACCACTTAGCACTTGCTGGATAGGATTGCAGATCTGGTTTTTCTCCTGGAACCATCCCCTGACTGAATCCATCTGAGCAACTGGGAGCCAGTACCTTTGAATCCTTCACAGTTCTGACCTACAGTGCTCCCACTTTTAATTCAGATCTTAAGCAACAGAACTGTAGTGTCTGAGACACATTCACCCTCTGAGTGGTTCAAGATATTTGGTGATCTGGAGTTTGTTTGGAGCAGTTGATGTGACTGTTTGCTCCTAAGAGTCTGTGCCTGCCATGAGAAAAAAGAAGGTACATACATATCTATTTAGCCTAAAGCCTCCTTGCCTGGGAAGCCAAAATCTGTCTTCTTCAATCCCACAAACGAATGTGTGCCCATCACCATTTCCCACATGTGACCTCAGCCCTGGACAGGAGGACTTTCAGGGTTGCTTTTCTGGGTGAAGAGCTGAGTTATATTTCTCTTCTAATTACTGTGTTGCCAACATGCTGCTCTACAGCTGCTCTTAGACCAAACCTCAACTGTTTTCTATCTTAAGTGTCTCCTGCCAACATCAGATTGAAGTGTGAGCCCGGATTTTCTGCAGGGTTTGTGCCTCTTGAGGCTACTATAGTTCTGTAGTTCTGCTGTGTGGATGCCAGAACTGATCTGTATGTCCTCAGATAATTCTGGGGCTGGAACACTCGCATAGGTATTGGTGACCTGGCAAGATGCAGCACAAAAGATGAGCAAGGCTCTTTTCCCTTGTGACTAGAACAGGATTAGGACATAGGCTTTATGTTCTGCCTAAAAGATTGCCATTCTGGAAAAACCTGTAAAAGCTGGAGTGTCATGAATGTTTGTAGAAACTGAGGATCATGTGTGTTTAAGGTTTCTCATATTGAACCTCAGGGCAGAAGAGAGTTTGAATATCTAATGCAAAACTTTAAACAACTGCTTCATTGAGCAATAACTCTTCGTATAGCTAGTCTCTGCTTGTTTTGCATTTGCCCTAGGATCTGTAAATCACAGTATTCATAGTCAAGCATGAGTTGAGCATGTAAAAACACATGGGCAAAGAGTTGAAGAGTTGGGAATGGAATATACAAGCTCCTCTACTAATTTTCTTGTGTAAGATGTCTCTACCAGAGAATATGATTTGCTGTAGAGGCGGCTGAGTTTTCCTCCTCTGTGTATTCTAGCAGGCCTCTGGTATTGTCCTGCGCCTCACCCACATAAGAGACTTGTGTCCAAATGCAGCTTCTGGGGTGTGTGCAGCTGGGGAATCACATGTGGCACCATTCTAAAAATGATCCATGTATTTGTTGATGCAATTTTAGAAATTCAGTTCCTGCTGTATGGCTCAAAGCACATTTTCAAAAAATTCCCTTTCTCCATGAGTTTGCTGAGTTAGGTCCAATTTTTTCTGTACTTGAAGAGCTGTTTAATAGGCAGATTGTCAATTCCTGTTACATTTAATCTAAAAAAGAAAAAAGGAATAAATTCTTCCACTTAGCTAGCAAATTATTAGATCCTATGTTTTTATATCTTTTTTTTCCTTTTCATTTTTCCTTTTTTCCTTCTATCTGTTGGACTGAATTTGCTTCCTGAATTATTTTATTAAGCTTCACTTAAGCTCAAAAGCACCAAGTGAGTTTGCTTGAGGTACTTAAGCCTGCATAGCTTTGAAACTAATAGAAGCATACCCACAAGGGAGTTTGTACCAGGTAAATTACATCTCTTCAAGCCACAACAAAATGTAGATCTTAGGCCTTGTTTAGACTTTCAGCACTGTTTTTATTAACTTAATGTCAATTCTCACCTCAGTTACGTTTGTTTCTTGCTATTGGGAAGCTCTCCTCATGAGTGCCTGTGAATGGTGACAAGTGTTTTTAACAGATTTTATTTTTAAACCCATAGTCAGTTTCCATGCACACCACAGTCAGACCTCATTTTTGTGGTTGACGCACTCATATTTGGGACTGCACTGCACCTAAAAGAGGTGGGTCCCTCCCCAGGATCCTCTCCCACCCATCTGTCCATACCCATCCCTGAGCACATGCTCTCAGCTCTCCCCCTGTACAATGTATATAATGAAAGTGGGGAAGCAGACCTGTTGTTACAGCATTGCTGAGAAAGCACAGAGCTATGCTGAACAAATTACAAGTGTGTAAATTAATTCAGTTATCTTTACCCTTGGGTGCACTGCTGGTAGAGTCTGATGCCCTGCTAAGTGCAGCCTGCCCTGGGGCAGTGCCTGTCCTGAGCAACGTGACATGGAGACTGGTGATAATTTTTCAGTAAGCATTCACTGTGACTCAGTAAAAATTGCCTGTCTTCAGCTTAAAGCATAACTTTATATCCTGAGAGCAATGGCAGAGATGGGAGTGATGCTTTAAAATCTCTCCCTCTGAAAGGAAGTCCTTAATATTTTCTTGAAATCTCACAGATTTAAAACTTCTATCCTGGCTGCAAACTTTGCCAGCAACATGTTTTTCTGTTTTCTCTTGCCATGCTTCATTGTTTCAGAAATTTGATAATTATCCTTATGCCTGAAATCATGTGATGGGTCCCTATGTGTCACAGCCTGTTTTGGATTCCTGTTTTATTTTGCTGTTTGTCGCCTTTCACTTGTACAATCTTTATGGCAGCTTCATGTCCTGCCCTCCACTGAACAAGAGATGGTAAATGTAAGCGTATATGGCAGAGCTAGAGGAGGAGGAATTGCAATTAAGGTCTTTCTGCATTCTTGGAAAATTCATATCAGGATTGTACTAAAAACGAAGGCTTGTGTTTATTGAAGGAGAAAGCAAAGCTGTATTAGCTTTGTGTGATGGAGCTCTGTCAGCTTTTAAAGACAGCCAGCTTCTCTATCAGTCAGTGTATCTCTGATTCAAATTCACATGGTGCCTGCGCTCATTAATTTCTTGATTCTCTTTTACTTTACTAATCTGCTTAGCTTTTAAATACTTCCTTGCACATACTGTCAGGGCCAAATCAAATATAATTGGAAAAATGTGACTGGTTTGTTGAGGAGTTGTCAGCCCAAGTCAGATGGGGGTCGGCAGAGCAGGGTGTTCCTCATACACCTAAGCTCCACCTATCTGAGTCAACAAAATGAAATGCTGTTTGGACTGCAGAAAACTTGAAGCAGGCTCACGAGGAGGATTCTGCAGCCCCAGATGAATCAGATCTGTTGCTCTGGGGATGAGAGTTGTTATTGGGCTGCCCCCTGCATGCAAGGTGGGCAGGGAAGGAGGAGCAGGAGCCCTGTTGTAGAATCTGGCTTTGCAGAGCCAGCCAGCAGTCAACTAGCCACAAAACTGCTGCTGGTTTGGCCTCTGCCCCTCATTTGGCTTCTTCTCAGCAGCACCCGCCCAGGGCGACAGTGCCCTTTTTCTGTACCCGCAGCCTGAGCTTCAGGCGAGTGCTGCTCCTTGGTTCAATCTGCCATGTGTGGGTTGGAAGAGAACCTCAGGCCCAGAGAACTGCTGGAGCTTGCAGTGGAGAGATCTTGCAGTCAGACATGCACCATTCCTGACAGTGTCTGTGCCACCCTGCTGGCTTCCACACAGGAGCTGTTGGTGTCCAGGTTTTTGGGCAGGGACACACACTGCCTGCTCTGGCTGCATCCGAGAGTTCTTCTTCCCTCACCACCCCTGGGCGACCTCTGAGCTCAGAAATGGCAACTGGTCCCACTCTCACTGGTACAGCTCTTCCGTAGGTGCTCTTTATAAAAACTCCTCTAACCCTGCCGGTGTAAGCTGTTGGGTAATCTAAAACTTCATACACACAACGGCAAATGTGAGGAAGCTGCAGTGGTACAGGGGAGTTTAGAGACAAGCTGCAAAAAAGTTGAGGGCAGGCCAGAAAAAAACAAGACCAATTGCAAATTCAGCTAGTTACATCCTCACTGACAACAGATGTGGAGGTTGTCAGAGAACCACAGTTCAGCTCCAGTCACTTGGACACCTTTGGGGTTTGTGATAGCTAGGATGCTGATTAAGAGGACCATATTACTCCTGTGCCGAAGTTTGCAGTTTTGAAGATGAGACTTTAAACATTAATCAGAAATGCCTACTGCTTAAATGTACCTAACTTCTTAAAAACTGCATGTTTTTAACTGGCTTTTACTTGTCTGTTGCAGGTTGCATGTCTGGTTGGACTTGATGCATGGCATTTGCATGACACCAAACATCCTGGCTGTGGATGTGTCACTGAGCAAACATGGCCTACCCAGCAAATACTAACGGCAGTGCTACAGGTAACTAAATGGGAATGCTTTCCTCCTTTGGATTATTAATTAAAAAAATTCTTACATTGTGCGAGCAGGAAAAGGAAGTAATGGCAGCTTAAATACTGAAAACCAGTTTCCTGGTAGATCAGAGCCCGTCTGTTTCCCCATCCCCCACCCCAGTAATCTTTTAAATATTTAAAATGAGGAAGGTTGTTTGGGAAGACTTAAGGGCTGGCACTCAGTCATTCAGCATACAGTGTGCTCTGCTCTCCAGGACCTACAGGGGCTTACTCTAGACTCTGGGAGGCCTAGGGCTTTGCTGCAGAATCATGTGGCTGTTACACTGTGTCTGTAATTAATTTGTGAGATTTACCAGCTCTTATGCATCAAATCCCCAGCCCTTCCTGGGCACCCTTACTGGTCAGTCTAATTTTTGTTGCTTGCTTCTCAGCAAAGCATAAAAACATTTTTCAGGCAGTGTCCTGAAGAAATGTTCACTTTTTGGTTATTTTTAAGAAGCTCCCAAACTGACTGTTTTGGTCGGATGATACTCTGTGAAATGGACTGCTTGGCATGTTCAAAGGTTGCTGAGGAGGACTGGCAGGTCAGGAGGGGGCAGAGATTGCAGAACAGCTGATAAGAACACAGCAGCAGTGTTCCTCCTGTGGTTATGTCAATATTTTCCTCTTCTGATCACTGCACAAACATAGTTTTAGTCCACTAAAGCTGAGGCTGTTACAGTAGGATTTCATGAAAAATTTCAAGTGCATGGCAGGAGCTTGTGGGTTTCTCACTGTGCTCACTGTAGAATTATTCTAATTAGACCATGGGATTAAAACATTTTGTCCACGGGATATTAGAAATAATGGGGTGTCAATATGTGCAGTTTATGCAAAACAAGAAGTCTCTTTTAAAGACTAGTGAAAGTTACATTAAGTCTTTGGAATTACTATTAACTGTTTATGATTTAAGGTTAAATTTACCGACATTGTTAGATCTTGAGACTGCTGAAATAGGGTATTTCTATTCCCTTCCCCCACCCCCTTTTTATATAATTAGAAGTATATTCTTTGAGGTAGAGACCATATGCTTTTGTAAACTTCAGTAATCCTTTCGAGAAGGTGGACTGCAAAACCTCTGCTGTGTGGGTTAACTGTAGCTGTTTGCTGCCTAAATCCTCCCGCATAACTTGACTTTTCTTTGTAATATGCCTTTAACTTCAGTCATGCAGAACAATTTCCTCTGCTTACAAGGAAAGAAAAATTGTGCATGGAGTGTTACTGATTGGTTTACTAATTTCTTTTCTCCCTGCATTAGAATTGTCTATTGAAAAAGTTGGCGGGCTGACGTGTAAGTCTAAAAGAAGCTAAACGCTTATAGTGGGGAATGTGTTAATGCAAGATGGAGTTTTAGTTGTTATGCGAACGAGGCTTCTTGCAGGATAAAGCTGTTTGTTCCCTTATTCGTAGAAAGAAGATATAAAAAATTGCAAGTATTTAATTCAGAACTAAATTGGACAACATTTTGCAGAGACTGTCAGGACTTGTTGGCTTTGCAAACCCTTGAGGCCGGCGTTCTAACATGCAGCTATGTACGCCCCTGTCTCCAAATCCTCAGCAGTTCATAACAGAGTATTGGGCTGCAAATACCTGTGATTTGTTGTGCTGCTGTGCTGCCTGGGAGAGAATGCCTTTGGATGAGCAGGAACTGATTTGGGCGTTGGAGGTATTGAAGCAAGTTTCTTAATTGCATGGAGCTCTAAGAGTGGAAAGACAAACTTCAGGGGTGGTGTTTTCTGCACCCTCTGAATCAATCAGCAGCAGGAAAAAGAACTAGAAAGACTTGTTAGGGACTACTAAGCTGCATTCATGTTACTTGAATATTTTGGCAAGTCTGACCACATGTTCAGCTTCATTCAAGTATGAAGTGACTAAGAAGCAGTGGTTTGCTTTGGTTAACTCGAGAATGTGAGTACTTGCACTATTAAATGATTATGCCTATGTGCCATTTCGGTAATTTTTTTCAGTGTACAAGCCTATATGGACTACTGCTGCTCCAGATGAAATCTGTAGAGGAATGCTTGAATTTGGAACTTGTTTCCAGGAAAGGATCTAACTATTTTGCATTTGTATAGAGATTTTTTTAAAGGGATGTTTATGGGAAGTACATTTGCTGTAAATATTTTAGTGAGTGTGTATGGGAGATAAACTACAAAGCAAGTGATGACTTTATCATGAAAGCACCTATCATAAATTTCTCTGTCTCTTGCCTATCTCCGTAAAGACATGAACTTTAAATGTGGCGAATAAAGCACAGAGACTGTGATTTATGCTTCAGTACTGTTTGCCAATAGTTTTGTTTGCTGCTGACTTAAAAATGTTATCACTGTCTTCACAGTTTCATTGCACAGAGGTATTGTAGTGGACTGTATTTCTTTGAGCTGCAAGCTTATTTGTTAATTTTTATCCATTTTGGAAGTTGGTTTTGTGACTTGGTACTGATTTTGGACTAGACTCTGTCAAAGGTGTGCCACCTTAGAAAATAGCTGAATTCTTTCTAACACTAGTGAGAGATAAATTAGCACTTGCAGAAAAATTTGCTTTATTTTAACAGGCGCTGGGTAGTTGTAACTGTTTGCTCTTTAGAGTCTGTGCTGGTGACGTGTGAGCTCACTGCTCAGTCCTGTAAACCCACCAGAGTTAAGGGGTGCAGTGCAAGTCCAGAGCACGCTGTTTAACCATCCAAGAAGCTGCCTCAGGAGCTGAGAAATACCCTCTGTCTCTGTCTGTCGAGAGCTATTGGGAGCCTGCAGTTGGTTTGGTACATGATACAAATTAATTTCTCTTTGCATAGTACAAGAGAAAAATAAATGAGGTGATTGTTTCTCTAAATAGTATTAGTATCTCCATTAACTGCTGGGTGAAATTTCCTGTAATTGTTAGCTTCTGTGCTTGCTAGGACTGATGCATAATTCATCTATTTAATGAGGCTCTGCTAACATTTCTGTAGTGATATCCATGGGAATGTCTTCCAGTCATTTCTGGAATCACAAAAAGCAGAGTGCACAAGCATAAAATTTACAGGGCAGTTTGGAAATAGTTCTGGATAGATTTTCATTCCTTTCACTAACAACTGGTTTGTGAAAATTTTCTTTTAAAAACATATTCTGAAAGGCCCTGCATGGAATAAACTTCCAGTCTAATTCTGTTTTTTCTGATGTGGAAAATGAGGAAGAAGCTAAATAAAGATAGGAGACTGATTTTAAAAATATAAAGGATTAAAAAATAATTTTGTCACTAAGCATAATAAAAACATCTGTTTTATCTGACCTCCCTAAGCACTCAGTCTCTGTATGCAGAGATGGCAGAATTGTCAGTCATTTCTTTAACAAACATAAAAGAGTGTTTCCAGTTTTCTTGAGTAGGATGGGCTGCAGGGGTCAGTATAGCAAGGCTGTTGCACAAACCGTTTCTTTAGTTTTGCTGTAAAGCCAATGCACATTGTTTTCTGTACGCAGTGTTGGAGATGTCCCTGATCCTTTCTCTTTCCTCCGTTCTATCGGTGCCTTCTCCTCAGTCTAGTGTACAGATTTGTTTTCATGCCTTCCCATTCCATTTTTAACATGCTTCTCTACATGCAGGAGCACTATATCTTGCATATCTTGCATGCACACATTTGAACTGTTTCTCCCTGCATGTTTAACTTCGCTCCACACTTTAGATTCCCGCACAGTTCTTAAAGCAGTGGCACTGTAGCACCTGAACATCGTTTTTACTGTTAGTCTCCTTGCACCTGTAAAGTAAGGAACTGCTGCTGTAATAGCCAATCTGCAGCTGTCAAGTGTCTTTGCTCACAGTTTCCTCTCTTCACTCCCAGCCCATCTGGGCATCCACCTCCATTCTCCAGAGCAAGCCAGGGCTGTGGGACCACAGGTGGTTTCATGAGAGGTACAAACCGTATCTGGACTGTTGCTTCCTCCACAGCAGCCTGGCATCCCTCTAGTTATTTTAAATGTGCAGTGTCTCTGCAGCACCCTGTGGGCCTCTGGTTGGATTTTCTTTGTATCTGAGGAGTTTTCTTGACTCCTACGTGAAGTAAGAACTATGCACCAGTTAGTCAGAGAATGAGGCCATTACAAAAAGCTGCTGCCTGAATTAATGTTGTTTGAGATATTAACGTCAGCATGACTCAAAGACCAAATGTTTAATATATGTGTTTTCCATCTGCTGGTATATAAATGCTTTAGCAACTGTTGAAGAGTATTATGAAAACCCCAGTTAACTTATTAACCCTTTTAATTGAAGCCAATAAACAGAACACGTATTTACTTAGAGCAAATGTTTTTATCATACACATCCTCTGCATTGATTGTAACAACTCTTGCCAAACGTTTGTGGATACACTTTCAGTTACAGTATTATTTGACTTACAGTCTCTCCTATGATTCAGTTTTCCACATTTATATAATCTTAGGCAATATGCATGGAGTTCTGCATGATTTCTAGCTTTGTGATGTGGATATAGTCTAAGTAGAAAGTGCTGTGCACCAGAACATTACCACTTTTACTAACTTCAGCAGAATATCCACCATTCTTCATTACAGACCATCAATCGGGGAACTTGCTGACCTGAAGAAGTTAGCAGCTGGAAGTGTTTGATTGCTGGGTAGTAGTCTGTCTTCTGGAGCCTTTACTCTGAGTATTGCAGGTGGCTGCCCCCAGAGCCCAGCTGCTCTGCTTCCTGCGGGGTGGCTGTCACTGAGGTATCCCTGCGGTGCTGCTGGCACCTCAAGCTCTCAGCTCAGCAGCCTCTGAGTTTGCTTAGTTTAGCAGATGCAAGTGAGCAGGATTCAGGAGAGTTTGTATTTTTAGCAAATCAGCCATGCAAGCAAGGATAATTTGAGTCAGGACTGTGTGATGAGAGACTATTTAAACCGATTGCTCCCCTACCATGCTCCCTGCTCCGAGCCTGTTTCCAATAACTTCTGGAATTAATGGAGATGGGTGTATGCCCAAGGTGTGTTTTTGGCAGCTGGTAACAGGCTGTTGCCATCAGGAGAGCCTGCTGAATTGGCCTGCAGTCTTGAGTTTTCGGCATGGGCAGATGGCTGTCACTGGGATCCAGCTCCTGCCTCACCCACAAGTCACTGTGAGTCACTCTGGTGGTGCCCAGTATTTAAAAACAAGCTAGGGTGGGACCCTGAAATCTGTGACGAGAAGGGTGAGAGAGCCTCCAGTGATTTCACATAATCTCTATCACAAGTCATATCAAAATTTTCATCAGTATGCTCTAGTGCGTTCACTGATGCCAGATCTGCCTTAAGGGCAAATGGCTGGTGTTGAAGCACGTGATCTCACAGCGAGTGCCAGCTTTTTACTTGAATTAGTAATTGTTTCTGCAACTGCCAGTTGGTGCCTGTAATCCAAGGGTGCATTTGCTGCTGCAGCAGAAAGCTTAAAAATGCATTGACTTACATTTGCCCAACCTAGAGACCTTTATGAGACTGCAGAGGACCAGGGACCATGCATGTTCTTTTACTCAGGACTTGCTGCCCAAATAATGCCCTACAGGTCTGATTTTGTATTCTGGCAGAAAGGTAGGGGTCAGGAAGAAGTTAGAAAGGATACAGTAAATACCATGTCACTGGGAGTTTAAGGACATCACAATCTGCTCTGGATAGCCCAGTCCTTAGAAACGGAAATTGCATGTGGTGGAAAAGAGATGGCCCAAGATACAAAGCCATTATATGATGCTAATGCACTGCAGGAGAACAAAACCCCTTGAGAAAAGGAACAGATTTAATTGATCTGTCTTTTGTTCAGAGATAACCACAGTTGTGTCTTGTTCTGGATTATCTCCTGCAGCTGCCCAAGAGATTCTTACCTCTCACCTAGGCAGAGGACTGTGTTCTTCTCTCTGAGGAAAGCTTGCTCCTGGAGGAATGCAGGCTTTCCTTCTCTGAGCTGTTGCAATGCACTTGTGTGGGCAGCACCTGGATGTTCTCATGTGGCCTGCTGCTGCTCCCTGTGGAAATACATGCCCTTTACACCCTGGGAAGCAGCTGAGGGTGCTCATCTTGTATTTGAAAGCCACTAGTTTTATAGGGGCTCATCAGGCATGTCTTGCTGTTTATGATACCGTGCAACCTTACAGAAGTGGAGATAAACAGTGATAAAACCCCTAAATTCTTGTGATGGAAGTCACTGCTTTGCACTGTCTGGTGGCAATTGGGGTGAGGGTGAGGAGCGAGTACCAGTAGCAGGGCTACATGTCACAGGAAAAACACCAAGAATAAACTTTTTCCAGACTTGAAAAATTATTCTCTCTTCATTTTCTGCCTTTCCTCACTTTAAAGATACGCAACTCAGTAAATCTTCCCCCAGCCTATTCTGCAGTATTCCTCATTTCCCAGATTCTTCTGCAGAAAGCAGTTTATGAATAATGCATATGAATCTCCTCCCTGTGGGAAGGGAAGGTATTTTGTTCCCTTTAAAAGTATATGGTCCCTCAGGAAAATGGCTTGGATGGAAATAGCCTGATGACAGTTGTCTGTCTTCTGTTTGTAAACACTTGACTGCCTGCATTTAGATATGTTCCTTATAGAGGATTACTGCTGGAGCAGAAGTCCTTGGGAACCTTCTTGTAGTGGCCACCTCTCCCCCCGCCCCCGCCCTTTCAAGCCATTTGTAAGGCTTTGGATTAGAGTTGACAGAAGGGCAGCCCTTCCTGTATCATGTTTTCACAGCACTTTTAGGGGCTGAGGGAGCACTCGGACTTCCCACGTTGGCATTGCTGCTGTATCTCCATTTCCTTCCTCTGGTAACATGACTCCCCTTGGTAGCAGAGTAGAGATTCCTGCCAGGATATCTCAGTGGAACCAGCTCAGAGCTTTGGGACAGAAGCATGCTTGTGTCCATCCTCCCCTTTTTTTTCTGCCATTCCCTCCTCTGATTCCATCCAGAAATTACACTGACCACATTGGCAGAAAGCAGTGGGTGACCTCTGCCGTGGGTTAAAGGTTGGGGTGTCTGGGGGAAATCAGCAGATCAACCAGGTCAAAAAGGGCTCTCCTCCTCCCTATCTGTCTAAAACTCTTTAGAGCATAGTAGTCTCTTGAGAATTTTCTTCATCTTACTCTTCACACAGACTTTGACAAAACTAAATCCTCAGACACTTGGAGAGGCAGGTAAGTATCCATATTCTTTCATGCTTTCTGTCCATCCTTCCCTACCTTTTGCAAAGCCTTCTTACCTGTAGCAGTAGGTAATGTGACCCTTACCCCTTCTCAAAGTCCATCCCTTTATTTTGCCATAAATTTTTCCTCTCTAGTTGTCTTGCACTGTAATTAATGTCTTATGTAATTGTCCTCTCTTTTTCTAATTAATATATTCCTGTATGTTTTTTTCTTTATAACAATAATGTTGCTTTCCTTCAACACGCATGATCTGTCTCTGAAATTTTTTTATTGCCCTTCAGTAGGTGTTTGAAGGGGGGGGGGGAGCTTTTTAATATCTGGGTTTGAAGGTTTGGTCAGATTAGGGTGAGGATGAAATTGCCTGATAATTGGGACCAAACTCCCCACGTAAACCAGACATCACTTGTCTGGAGCAGTTTCTTACTGCTGAGGGGCATGTTGTTGATGTACTCCTAGCCCCTTCCCTCTCCCTGCTTCACACAGCCAACCCCTCTGCCTGGAGCACTGTCATATGGTTTGCAGAAGATCAAATAATCGAATGGAAACACTTGTGCAACTCTGCTGCTATTACTGGAATTTCAGGTCTAATACTAGCAAATGGGTCAATTTTTAACACTTCATGTACACTGCCTGGTGAATCTAAAAAGGGCAGCTTTCAAAAAAAAGAAAAAGAACAGTGCAAGAAAATACAGTAAAGTGCATGGCTGTGGTTGAAAAAAGTGGACTAATATTTGCATATGATACAAGCATAAAGACAAGATCAGGGCAGTCAGGTTTCAAGGACTTACAAAAATCACCGGGGTTTTTTCACTTCAGTAAGTCCATGGCTAACTCCTTTCTCCCCCTCCCTCCAGCAGAACTGTGATTCTTAAATTTTAGATTTCTTTTCCCATATCTTAAGTTGTAAGGTTGAAAAAAGGTATTCCTGTCCAGAATCATTCTCTTCTGCTCCTGTTCTCTGTTTTTCATATATAGAGACAGATGGCTGTTATATAGCTTTTAAGACCGCCAGGATTTGAGTGTGCTTACATGGCTGGCTGTGCATCCACTGCATCGCTGTTTAGACTTTCACCATTCTCCCTTACCATCATTAGTTACAGTCCTGTTCCCTTCCTCTCTCTCAGACAGTGTGTCTGCCATCCAGGATGCTTGTCCTTCCCTTTTTGTTCCTCGATATTCCTCTCAGTGCCTTTCTCCAGTGCTTGGTTTTGCCCCAGCTCTCCCCAGGGATGCACAGGGACTTCTCCATGTCTGTAGTCCCTGAAGAGTGCAGACTGATCCTGGACCCTCCTCTGCCTCTGGTTCCTCACAACCCATTTTCAGTGCTGTGGAAAATGCACTGCTGACAGTTCTGAGAAAATTATTTACCTGTCCCTTTGCAGAGAAAAGTTGTAAGGCAACAACTCTACAAACACTTAAGTGGCTCAGCCAATAGAACAAGACATCACCCAAGCAGCAGGAGAAACATCTCTTTGTTATATTGAGTGTAGCATCTCCTGATCCAGTCCAGCTTTACTGTTCTTCTCCAATCCTGCTAGTGTGTGATGTACTGCCGTCACTGTTTATCAGTTACACGGCACATTAACAGGACATGCAGTCCTGCCCATGGATTGATCACATTAGGCCGGTCCTGGTTAACTGACCTGATCTCCTTCTTTGACAAGGTGACCTGCTTAGGGAATGAGGGAAAGGTTGTGGATGTTTCTACCTGGACTAAGTAAGGCTTTTGACACTGTTTCCCACAGCATTCTCCTGGAGAGATTGGCTGCTCATGGCTCAGGGGCTTTACCCACTGTTCACAGGATAAAAACCCACAAGTATGGCCAGGCCTGGAGGGTGGTGGTGGATGGAGTTACATCCGCTGGTGGCCGGTCTTCCCCAGGGCTCAGTACCGGGGCCAGTTCTGTTTAATGTGTTTATGGATGATCTGGATGAGGGTATATTGAGGGCACCCTTGTGTAGTTTAAAGACAACTCCAACGCCAGCAGGAGTGCTGATCTGCTGCAGGGCAGGAAGGCTCTGCAGAGGGATCTGGACAGGCTGGATCAGGGGCCATGGCCAAGGGTGTGAGGTTCAACAAGGACAAGCGCCACGTCCTGCCCTGGGGTCACAACAACCCCAGGCAGTGCCACAGGCTGGGGCAGAGTGGCTGGAAAGCTGCCCACAGGAAAAGGACCTGGGGTTGCTGGTGACAGCAGCTGAACATGAGCCAGGCTGTGCCCAGGTGGCCAAGAAGGCCAGTGGCATCCTGGCCTGGATCAGCAACAGTGTGGCCAGCAGGGCCAGAGCAGGGATTGTCCCCTGTACTCCGCACTGGTGAGGCCGCACCTCAATCCTGTGTTCAATTCTGGGCCCCTCACTTCAAGAAGGAAATGGAGCTGCTGGAGCATGTCCAGAGAAGGGCAGTGGAACTGGTGAAGAGTCTGGAACACAAGTCCTGTAGCAGCTGAGGGAGCTGGGGTTGTTTAGCCTGGAAAAAAGGAGGCTTATCACTCTCTACAACTCCCCTGAAAGGAGGTTTTAGCCAGGGGGGGGGTCAGCTTCTTCTCCCAGGCAGGAAGTGACAAGATGAGAGAAAAAGGCCTCAAATTGTGCTAGGGAAGGATTAGGTTGGATATTAGGAAAAAATTCTTCACCAAAAGGGTTGCCAAACTTGGAAAAGGCTTCTTAGGGAAGTGGTGGAAACACCACCCCTGGAGGTGTTTAGAAGACATGCAGATGCAGTGTTTGAGAAGGGACATGTTCTAGTCGTGAACTTGGCAGTGCTGAGTTAACAGTTGATGATCTTAAAGGTCTTTTCCAACCTAAAAATTTCTGATTCTGTGGTTCTAAGAAAAAAAATACTTCACCAGATTTGAAGGTTTGAAGGGTCTACTTGCTCTTCCAACAAGACTTCTTACCATAAGCTTTCCCAAGCAGTCACACTGGGAGAACAGCAGGGATCATTACTTGCCTGAGGACACACAAAATACCAAGTTGTTGAAATTCATTCTGTGTGAAGCTAAATTAGATGGGCACTTAACGATAATATGGGGTGCATTTATCAGTGGCACCTGAAAACATACATTTGACACTGTGACTTAAAACTCATCCTGGACCATCTCAGCTTGGGAAGTCTCTGGGTTGCAGGTTCCTGTATGCCAAGAGGAGAAATGTTGCTGTATGTTTGCTTTCTTCATCTGCCCTTCCAGAGGCATCTGCTAGGGAGGAGATGGCTGGGCCAGATCAGTTTCATGTCTGACCTCAATGGCTAGCAGGTTTTAAATCATTCTGTGGGAACTAGCTGCCAAATTCTGGAAAGAAAAAACCCAAAATAGCACATGCCCACTGTCTCACAAATTAGAATCTGGAAGAACTCCATATCCAACCTTCATCAAAATGCAGCAGCTGTTTTTGGGGACAGGAACATAAACCTGACGGTGGTGGGCATGGCTGAAGTCTGTGCTCCCCTGGACTGGATCACTGTAATCAGGCAGATTATTTCATTCTTTCCAAGCAGAGTCACTCCATAGCTGAGGAAATGGTCTGTTGGAGGCACGTGTTTCAAAGAGCTGTGTTTCATCCATTGCCGTTCACAGATCCATTGTGCCCTCTCTGCCTTTTGTTTTCAAAAGGGGTGTGAAATAACCTGCTTTTTAGATAAGAATTTATCAGCTGGATGGCTGCCTATACACCAAACCTTGCATTCACTCTGCTTTAGGCCAAGTCAGGTTTTTTGGTCACTGGGGAGCTGTGCTCTGATCTCAGTTTTGTTTCTACTGCAAACAGTAGCTGAATGAGTTTATTTGACACTTTAATGGTCTCAAACGCCAAGAAAATAAATACATATATGCTCTTTGCCTTTAGGTTTTACTGGTGCTAACCCAGACCCCAGGCATGTGCTTCCATATTTGAATTGCTGTACAAGGGCTGAAGTGCTGATACACATTATGGGTTATTATATGCACTCGTGGCAGGTTTTTTTCAGCCTGCTGAGTTAACAGAGCTTTGAGGACAGTTCACTCAAGGTGCATGACTTGATGAAGTGCCTGTTCAAATGTCAAGCCCTCAAAACCACGGAGTAATGATAAACAGATGGAGCATGTGGAGACAGCTGCTAAAATCTGTTCTTCTCTAAACAGGATATCATGCTGTCTTTTTTTAGAAAAACGAAAGCATATAATGTGGGGTTTTTGTTCTCTGAGCAGAATCCTAACTCTTGAGAAGGATGTTCTGGCCATTCTCTTCTCATCACTTTGCTTTGCTATTCCAAGTGTCACGTTAGTTTTCACAACAGAAAACCACATGGGTATTTTAACGATCTCCCCTGCCTGGTGTGAAGAACCTGCTGATGGAGCTAGAAATGCCCACCACTGACACCCAGTGCTGCTGTGCACTGCTTATTCCCACCTGGCTGGTTGAAAGATAGGGTTTGAAGAACAGCAAGCAAAGTGGTGAAACTCCAGGCACTGTTTCAAGGGCTGAATTTTTGCTTTTTCCCTTACCTGAAAGCATGGGTTGAGTGTCAGCTGCCTTAGAGTTTTTCTGTCTTCTAGCAGAAACTTCAAACCATGGTTAGAAACCATTCCCAAATAATATTTTATGGAAAGCTGCTTTTCTTCATGCATGGGGAAGTTAGAGCACAGACCAAACCAAGTTAATTTAAAATTCAAAACCTCTGTGGTCCATAGATGAAACAAGTTGGCTTCTTCAGACTTTTTTTGTGATGTCATGTTCTGTACTGGATACATAAATCTGAAATTACCTAGGGGACAGGACCTACTTTAGAGTCCAAAAGCTGATGCCTGGACTATCAGTATCAGCTGATGCTGATACTTCCCTTCATATTAAATGTCTCTGAAACCATCAGACATTCAGGAAACACTTTTATTGGAAGTCTGTGCAATTTTAGCTGAAGGCAGTGTGGACTACTTGGATCTTGCTCCTGTTGTTTCAGCACAGGATCCCACTTCTGTTTGAAGCACAGCTTTTCCAATCTGCAGTGATCCTGGAAATTGTTTTCAGAATTCGTGCTCCTTTTTTTCTTTTCTTTTTAAACTTTTCTTGGGAATCTGTAGGAAAAGCATGGAAATGAACTGATTTTCATTTAGTCCTGTGAAGTCTTAGTACGTTTACCCTTGTTAAATGAGTCTCTCACCTTTTATCAGCAACTGTTGTTGTAAGCAGATGTGAAGAGAGATGGAGCTGAGGGCTTTGAAGCTCTTTTTATGATGCAGAGAAGTGAGTCTTGCATCTGGAATCCCAGTTATTCTTACTTGAGTTAATACCTGATGTTATGTGGAAACAAGAAAATTGAACATGGAAAAATCAGGTATGTTTGTGCATTGTTTCCAAGGTGCTTTTACTATCATGAAAGAGATCATGTGTATTTTGGCTGTGTTTCAGAAAAAAAACCAAAAACATATACTAAAAGTTTTTATTTTTATCCCTCAAATTATAACCTGCATTTGAGAAGCATAAATAAAACAAGACTGAATGTAACACAGACAAAATTGCAAGCAGTGGTGGTTACAACAGGGGTAATTGTTCTGCCCAAATTATATCAATGAACCTTTCTGTGCTCTCAGTCCACATGTGGGAGTGAGAAATAAGAGAAGTGGGGGTGACGGGCTTGGGGAGGAAGGGAGAGCACAGGGTGGAAAAGAAGTGAACTGAACTTATAATTCCCTTTTGAGAATTAAATTTGTCTTCCCCAGCAAAAACAAAAACAAAACCCCAACATCTTTTTAGTGTGTCATTTGGTTTGGTTCCTTTTGTCCTGCTGCCTGTTTCGTGCATTTTAACCCTTGGGGAGCCAGAGGCGTTGCACAGCATGTGAAGTGCTGTGAAGGAAACTACTGGCGCTGTGCTGGGCTGGCTGCCGGGCTGGGACTGTCTCAGGAAATTCCAAATGAGTATAAATAAATGCTCTGTAGCAACCACTGGGCGCCCTGCCTGCTGATGTGTCAGGAATATGCAGTCCCTTTAAGGCAAAGGAAAGTGTGCTTCAGACTTAATTTGCTGAAAAACTGAATGCGGCAACATCCAGGGGTTTGCTCCTCGGCAGATCGGTGAGTGGGACCCTCGAATGGGCTTGGGTGAGAGGCTGGCTCTGCTAAAACCAGCCCTTGATGTTCTGATAGGATATTAAGTTGTGATGAGTAGAGGGGTTTTTTTCATATTTTTAACAGTGCTGGATTAGTTCGTTGTCTCACAAGTGCTGCCATCTGAAGGGAGTTTGCACTTGGGGTTTCAGGCACCTCTGGTAGCCTCTTTATTTTTGTGCTTATACACAGAGTAGTTTGTTTTCCTTCAACAAGGCCAGGTTTTCTCATGGAAGATTGGTGTTGTGAAAGCTCCAATGAAGGGAGCGGGCTCTGCACCCATTTGCTGAAAGGCATAACTTCAAAAGCAGAAAGGTAGCTGTTGCCCTCAAAGTTACTAATTTTGAATATTTTTCATAGAGTCAATTATAAACCACTGGTTTTAGTTATTTAGAATGTACATAAAGAATTAATTCTAATGCGGATCTTTTCCATATTTAATCTGGTAATGGCTTTTTTAGCTTTTTTGAGAAAATCAGTTTGTTGTGCTGAACTATTTTAAATGCAAAGGAAAAGCTTCCAATTTTTTTGGCTTAGGCCAAAAACCACTTAGGCTTTTGAAGTTCGGAAAGTAATACACATCTTTCCTCATAGAAGGAATCAGTACTAGGTTAATATAAAAAAGGGGAGGAGGGAACAATTCCCGGTATTTGAAATATCATACTGATTATGCAGCATAAAACATATTTCTTATGGAGGCAAGTATGTGACATAGTAATGTCCTTCCAGGACTCATAAAAACAAATATTTGTTGAACCATTCTTGCAGAAGACAATTCTTCCATTTTTTCCACTCTGTGCACAGCTGTAAGACCAAACTGAAACTGTAAATCAGTTTTAATACTCCACAGCAGGTTTATATCCCAGGAGTCCAGGTCCTTTCTTGATGGTTATTCCGGTTACAATAGCCCTCTGTATCTGTTCTCCACTTCTCACCTCTTCAGAGATTTAAAAGCACAGAAGGGTAATGATATTATAAATCTAAATATTTTGGGTTTGTGATTCAGTCATTCTTGGATAGAAAGCAAATACAGCTTTCCCTGCTTGTGCGTCAGCAGGTAACACTGATGCACCTTTGTGTCAAAAGATGTTTTCAGGCAAACACCCAGCTCGCATCCATGACTCCTTTGGGGGAGGTAATTTGGATAAGTAAGGAGGGAAAAATTTGGGAGTTTGTTCCTCTTTTGCTTTAGCAGCGCTCTACATGAGTTTTGTGAAGCCCATCATTCTATGTGGATTCAAGCCCTGGACTTTGTGACTATTCGTTCCTTTGTCACTTGTATTGTGACAATGAAGTAGTGTAAAGCAACAGGGGATGATGTACTGTTGAAAGAATGGGGCAGGTATGCCACGTTTTCAAGGGCTGGCAAGAGAAGAGCTGTGGGGTTTCTTGTGTGCTGCAGAGGACAGCAAGGTGCTTCACCAATACTGAGAGTCAGCCTTGTGTTCATCAGCATCACTGGCTGACACAGCCCAGATCTCTTGGGCTGTCTTTATGGAAAGAAGGACTATGGTGGTCTGAACCTCAGATCTGTTGGGATGCATTTTCATAAAGGAGAGAGCCATCGTGGTCTGGAACTGAACTTCTCTCTCACTGAATTCAGTAGATCACTTTGCATGTCTTTATCCCTATGTGGAACTTGAGATTGGTGCCTACTGTTTGTCTTACATTATTTAAAAACTTGCATTATTTTGCCAGGCCTGAGCTATTCTGATTTGGAGAGTATCTTTACATTGAATGCTCTTCATTTTTCACAAATGTGCTTGGAGCCATCAAGCATGTACACAGTAGAATGTGAATGCAATAAATACTTCAGGGAATGACAAAGGACAGTTTTCAAGTAAACAACTGCAGGATGAAAAAAATGCATATGGAATCAAGTGCTTGAAAAGAATAAATTAATACTGGTTTGGACTTGCTGCGTTCCATGTAGTTTTCCAGCATAAGTAAACAGGACAGAGATGCCCCCCATTTCAAAGTCAAGAGTAAAGGATGACTTGACACCTCACTGCGCTTCCCAGTGATAACAGAGAGCAGGAGACTAAGTTCACCGTGAGGAAACATACATCTTTCAGGGGAGAGCATTTTGTGTGTCTGAGACAATGGAGTCCCATCACCAATGGAGTGGTTTGCTTTCAGTGTAAGACAAGCTGTTTTTTTCTGAGTTACAATGCTTGACGTGGGCGTTAATGGGGCATTGGTGGAGGATGGTTGGGAAGCACATCAGTGAAATGCAACTATGCCTATTTCTGGCTTGCCTGATGGTGGACCTGCTGGTCATGCTCAAAGCACAGGACACCCACAGGTGGATTTGTGACAGCAGTTTGCTGAAGTGGCCACTGTTTTTGGTTGTTTCTCTCCAGAGGTGGCAGTGCTGTTGGTAACAGCAGCAGTCAGCACGATGGTTTCAGCTCTGCTCTTCCTTGCTGCTGCTGGTGGGGCACTTAGCAAAGTAAGCTAATGACTATATCCCTTCCCACCCATGCCCGGCTTCCTGCCACTTGTAGTATGACTTCCCTTGGGACCTGTGAGTCAGGAACTGGGATGGAGGCAAAACAGCCTAGCCTCTTAGTTTTTGTAATTAAGGGCCTTGAGGTGGTGCACAAATGAGATGTTCCAGCACAAAACTGCCAGATATCGAGCTATTCCCAGTATGTTGAAAAGGAGATTTGTTATCAGTCTCAAATAAGTCAGTTGTCAAGAATATAAAGCAGATTTTGTGAATTTTGATAGGGAGGCATTTTGCAGTCACTCTCAAGATGGCTATGCTTTTTACTTGCCCAGGAACATATTTTTCATTAAAAAGATGAATTCTTTATTCAGGGTAAATTAATTTGCACACTTTTCTTATAGTATGTATTTTGTAGTTTAAATTAATTCTGTTTGAACTGCAAGTTTTCAGTTCAGAGATTCCAGAAGTAAAAGTTTTAGACATTAGCAAGACTAGAGAGGGTTAAGAGGTGTGGTTTTGGAAGGTGGCTTTTGCTTTCAGCTCACAGAAATAACTTTTAGCTGTGGTTATGTGATGTTCAGATATAAATTCTGCAGGTAAGTCTTCTTGTACCATGTGAAAGAAAACCTTTAATGGTGTAAAAATAGGTAATGTGACCTTGAAAGACCCTATTTTAACACCAAAAGGTGATTCACTGTATATATGCTCCTTTTATTAGCTGGCTGGTGAGCATTCTGAGCATTTTCTGTGATACTAAAATGCTGTCACAGCTGGCAAACATGTACCAAAGAGAAGAAGAAAAGCTAGAGTCTCTTCTAACCTCAACAAGGTTAAGAAATAGTTCTGTGGTTGAGGATGTGACAGTGGGGCATCCAGACTAGTGCACCCATCTGGTCACCAGTGAGAGCTGGCTCATTGTTTTTTGTACAATGCCAAACCCAGATCTACAGACCAGTCACTCTCACTCTGGTGCAATCCAAGATCATGGAAGGGATCCTCCTGAAAACGATGGACATGAAAAATAAGGAGGTGGTGCTGACAGCCAACATGGCTTTACTAAGGGCAAACTGTCTGACAAATCTGGGGGCCTTCTGTGGGGGGGTTACAGTGAATGGTGGGATGAGGGAAGATTGAGTTATCTACCTGAACTTGTGCAAAGTATTTGACACTGTCCCACACAACATCCTTGTGTCTAAAGCAGATAGATATGGATTTGATGGATGTATAAAGAATAGGCTGGATGTCTGCACTCAGAATTGCGGTCAACAGCTCAACGTCCAAATGCAGATCAGTGACCCTCCCTCTCAGGAGTCAGTAGTGGGACTGGAGCTGTTCAACGTCTTTACAGGTGACGTGATCAGTTGGAGCACCCTCAGCAAGTTTGCCAGTGACACCAAGCCGCATGGTGTGGTCAGCTCTCTGGAAGGCAGGCATTCCATCCAGAAGGACTGACAGGCTTGAGAGGTGGGCCTGTGCCCTCCAGTTCAACAAGGCCAAATGTAAGGTCCTGGGTTGGGGCAATCCTTAGCACAGGCTGGGCAGAGGATGGACTGAGAGCAGCCTGGAGAAGAACTTGGGGATGCTTTTTGGCAAGAAGCTCTAAATAACCCAGCAATGTGTGTCTGCAGCCCAGAAAGCCAACTGCACCTTGGGCTGCATCCACAGAAGTGAGCAACAGGTCAAGGGAGGTGATTCTCCCCTTTTCTCTACTCTTTTAAGACCCCACCTGCAGTACTATGTCCAAGTCTGGATCCCCCAGCTTAAGAAGGTTGTGGACCTGCCGGGCGTGAGTTCAGATGAGGGTCATTAAAATGATTAGAGGGCTGGAGCATCTCTCCTATGAAGTCAGGCTAACAAAGTGTGAGTTTGAGTTGTTCAATGTGGAGTAGTGAAGGGAGACCTTCCAGCAGCTTTCTTAGTACCTAAGGGGGGCCTGAAAGGAAGCTGAAGCGGTACCTTTTACAAAGGCTTGTAGTGATGCTTTAATGTTGTATGCATCATGGCTGTGATTGAATTTTTGTCCTGTTGCTGTAATCATCCTATCTCTAGAAAGAGCATGGTGTTAAAAGAGCAGATCAATTCTTTTCCTTCTTTTACCAATGTTGCGTGGTAAATGTGCCATCTCAGCCCTGTGCCCCGCCGTTTGTGTTCACAGCACAAGTAAAACACAGCAGCCATCTGAAACATCTCTCTTCAACTTTGACGCTGCTTATGTTCATTGATTTAAGGCACTGTCCTTAATTCACATCTCTGCGGCTTAGCACTGCAAATATCTGAGCTGGAGCATCCACATCATGAAATAAACCCCTGTTTATTATACAGTGGTGTAGCTTCAGCCCTTCTCTGTTATTATCAGGGAAGTTGCTATCCCCCATTTTCTGATTACAACCCCCACCCTAAGCACTTAGTGTTTAGATGTCAGATTTAAAAGTCAGTTCCCCAGCTGGGGTATTGACACATACATTTTGAAAAGTAAGATAAAAACCATATATAAATGTTTTCCCAGTTTTCTATTCTTCATTTGTCTTTCAGATTAAATTTGCAGCAAACACTTTACACTGGAGATTTGTTTCTTTGGTAAAATGTGCAGTATATGCCCCTCTGTAATAGGAGAATCCTCCGTACCTGTAATTTGGGTTTGGTATCAGGCTCTGTTATCCCTCTCTGGCTGGGGAGTTCTGGTT
Source organism: Acanthiza pusilla (assembly GCA_036630365.1). Taxonomy (NCBI): domain Eukaryota; kingdom Metazoa; phylum Chordata; class Aves; order Passeriformes; family Acanthizidae; genus Acanthiza; species Acanthiza pusilla. Next base: position 10,446,110 of record JAXCHO010000007.1, read on the forward strand.
TGGACTGTACCCAACAGCCTCAGGTGCATCAGGAGTTAAATCCCATTTGCTTGGGGCATAACTGTAGCTGAGTACAAGCAAAACAGATTACTTTCCTTACAAGGCAGTATTTATTGGTTGTTTTTGTGTGGCAGAAAAAGAGAGGAAGGTGTTATCAGCCACCTCCACAGAACAGTGCAGCGTTCTGGGCAATTGTGCAGGGTTCTTGTACAAGCGGAGCTGGGTCATGCCAGCACCACAGCCTTGTGCTACAGGAAGGGCGGGTGAGGGCAGCACCCAGCACCAGGGAATGATCATGAACAGCTTGGTGGCTTGGCTGCTGCGCTGTGGTGCCTCCCCTGCTAGCAGAAGATGAGCAGCCAGCTGGGCAGTGTGCACTCCAATCCCGTGGTGTGCTTCACGCTGCCACTCTGTGCTTTAACTGTAAGGGGAAAAATAAAACACTCCATGCTCCTACTGTGGCTGGAAAAGTACAGAAATTACTTGCTGTTTCTGAAAGTTTTCCTCTATATGTTCTTGGAATTAAATAAAATAAAAATCTGTTAGATCAACTGTTTAGTTTTTGTACTTTTCCCCACCAGTGCTTTCGAAAACAGTGGAGAGCTAGACTGAATTGTTGGGGAGCAAGTAGTTTTGTGGCATCTTCTGTATATTGCTAGCTAAGAGAAAGCTGATCAAATGAGTGTGGAAGGCTAAAGTCTATTTCCCAAGAGGTTTTGTTGTGGTTGTTTTGTTTAATGTATTCAAATTGCAGCACTTGAAAAGGAGAATAAAAAAAATGGTCAAATGTTCAGTTCTGCTTTTTTAAAAAAAAAAAAAAGTGCTTGGGCTCATGAGTTTTGTATCTTTTCAGAAGATGAGGCTGATAGACATTTATATATGCTAAAGAGCAGAAAAAGAAAAGAACAAAAGTAATATTTGAGATGGGAGGAGAAGGGGAAAACCCACCAATTATTCTCTGTTGTAGTAAGGAATCAAAAAGTCGGAACATTTTTTAAAATACTTTTTCCAGCCCTAGATAACCTTTCAAACTGAAGCTGAGCATATAAAAATACTCATTTGACTCCATTTATACCAACTCTTGCCTCTGTATTTTTTCCTTTGCAGCATTCTTTGTGAATTGTCTTATGCCATAACTCTGGAAGGAGACTGTTATTCATAACAATATTTCAATGAAAAAGACTTCTTTAGTAGCAGTCAGATCCTTGATAAAAATGCCTTAGAGCAGATATCATAACCAGATGGGGAGAGCAGGCTTTATATGTGATATCTGTATTTTTCAAGGCACCTCAGGCTTTTAGCTTTGGAAATATATCTTCAGTTGCTTTTCTTTGCTCTTCTTGGACCCTCCAAGACAGCTCTAAAATAGCTTTTTCTAGCTTGCGGAACTAAAACGTAAGGCCCACGGTTCCCTTGCTTTTGTCTTCCTGAGAAGTCTTGTAGCACAGAAATTAAATATTCTATTCTTTCCCCAGTTCTCCTGGTCTGGAAGCTGCCATGATTAGTGTGGACTTGGGTAGAGCTGACTCAATATTTTTATACACTGATGTTCCTCTGTAGTGCATTTGATAGGATATAATTTAATAGAAATTGGCAAGACTGGAATGTTTGGAGAGAGCCAGTCCCAGCAGTACCAAAGGTGAGAACTGAAGAGTTCATTTTATACTTGTGTCCTGCCCATGGTTATCCTGCAGCAGGGAGAGGGAAATGAAGTCTTTGCATACCTCTGGAGAAGTGCATTAATAATGACAGTACCTCAGTGAGGTCTCTGTGCTTCACAGATGGTTCTGCTTCACAGGTACTGGCTTTAAAACATGATGTGTTTGTCTCATCGCATTTTGGACTTGATGATCTTAAAGGTCTTTTCCAACCTTCCTCTTCTATGAAAACAAGAGCATCTACAGCATTTGTACAGACAAAAGTGTATGTTTGTGCATCTGCATATGTGATTAGTATTTGCCTGATCTCCTTCAGAGGCTAGGGAATAGTTCTAACGTCAGCAGTGTCCATGATCAACTGGCCAAGGATGAGACAAGGCACCTAACAAGAGTGTTTGTACTGTGTGGTATTTGCTGCAATACTTCTCTGTGTGTGGGCATAGGAATCTTCTGCTCACTTGAGGTCTGTGGGCATGAAGGGACACTGCTTCCTCTGAGGTTAATCTGGAGTACCTGCTGGCGTAGCACTTGGTACTTACCCACCAAAGCCAGGGAGGAAGCGTATCCATGGTTCATCCACGACCTAAGGGCTGAAAAGGAGGGCTGCACCCTTACCACGTGTTTATTAATTTCATTTTTATTAGATTTTTTTTTTCCTTTTGGAACCAACAAAACCATTTTTATTGCTTCAAAACAGCCATCCATTTTGTTTTGTTTCATGTTTAACAGGCACACCCATTTTGGCCCTTTCTTTGAGACAACAGAATGCACAAAGGCTTGGCACAGCTCCTGCATGCTGCATCAGTGTTGTGTTGGTGGTAGTGGATTGCATGCCTGATCCCCGTTTGTCTTAATGTATCAAGAAGCATCTCCAGGGATCGACTTGACAATGCTGGGGCAGTGCTGGTGGAATGCTCACTGTGCTGCTTTAAGTAGAAGCAGTAGGCAGTCAGCTCCACGCACTGTCTTGTGCCAGATGCAAACTGCATCCTGGCACTGCTGCCAGCTTAAGCTGAGCACCAGAGAGATTCCATTGTGAAGACACTGAGCCATCTGCACATGTTGTGGAGAAGCTTAGTGAGGGATTCCGTGTCACTGTGGTTATTTATTACTAGGTATTTTTTATGGGTTTTTGTTGATCAATCTTAATACAATTCCATTAAGAAAAAAATACAGATAAGATCCCAGTTTGACTCCCATGGCTGAACAGGAGATTTGCATGTCTCTTTAGATGTTTATGACTCTTTTTCCAAAGATGCATTAATTCTTAAGTCCTAGGCCTTCCAAGGAAGAAAAGTCTGTTCTTCCCTCCCCCATCCAGTACTTACACATTGTGCCCAAGGACAGTTTAGAGAAACTGTCTGACTTCACTGGTGTAGTGATGGGAGAATCAGAGCTGTTGCTGTGTAGAGGACAAGAACCAAGACAAGAAAAGGAAAGGAACTGAGAAAAATGGGACAATAGGTAAAACCGATGGAGCTTGAATTCACATGGGCTGGGTAAACCAAATGTGAGATGAGGGGTGAGAGCATAAGCAGATTTTGGTCTGTAAGTGGTGGTACAAGCAAATGGATCTAAGTAGAGAAAATGAGAAATCCAAAGTATGGGAAAAAGGCAGAAAGAACCCAGAATGGTAGAGGGAATGAGGGACAAGGAGAGAATGGGGACAAACCTAGGGTGCAGGCAGGGCAGACCTAGGGTGTGGACTGTGGGGTGTGGAAAGGAGAGTTGTTTGTCTGCAGGGAATAGAGCCAGCATGAGAATCTGGGAACAGAGTACTGACTTCGGAGAGGAAGAGGAGTAATTCAGAGAATATACTGTCATTCTCTCCTTGGCAGTGAGAGTCCTAGAGATTTTTACCGCTGCCTGACACTGAGGCAGTCCTGCTGGACAGAACTGAGCTGTGTGTCCTTATTTGTCTGAAGTGTCTCTGTATGCATGTATTTTTGCTTCCTCTGGTATTTAGATGGCTATTTTGGGTGTATCTGTAAGTAAATACCACACCGTACTGACACTCTGGTCTTTCAGCAGAAACATGTGGGCTGGGGAGGTTGTTTGTGCCTGCGTGCACTGCAGAACTGAGGTGCTAGGCTGCTCTGGTCGGCCCCACGGCTGTGGCTCCGACACATGCATGCCTGTTTTTGCACCTCCATCCTATTCTTGTCCCGAACCGCCCAGGGATGGTAGGTTCTTCCTGAGCAGGTCCTCCTCCCGTCCATTGCTCGGGATGTCCTGTGGTAGCCAAAAGCATGACGGATCGCCATGAACGCACTTACACTGTCTGTAGGCAAAGCTTTTCTTAAGTCTGCCAAGGAGACTGGAAAAACAGGAGCTTCCCCCCCACCCCCCCGCCGAAAACCTTTTTAGTACAACATTAAGTCACTTCCTGTAGTTGCAGTAAGTCGAGAGTTTTCTCTCTTTTTTTTTTCCCCCCTCTCTCCCCCCTACCTCCTCCTCCCCTGAGGCTCCTATTGCTTTAAGAAGACGCGGTTTCCAAGCCTCTCGTTCTGGAGGCGCAGGGGAGCGGCGGCGCGGCGCCCAGGCACGGTAGCAGCCCGCGGAGGGGCAGCGGCGGGCGGAGCGCGGGGGCGGGCGGCTCTGCCTTACGGGGCGAAGCAGAGCCGGCCGGAGGGAGGCAGGGCTCCGGCGTGTGACACATGAAGCTGGGACAGCCATACGTGGCTGGAGAATTTGCAGTGTGGGGGCAGAGACATGTGGCTAAGCCAGGTAACCGGAAAGCCGGCTTTTATTATTCCTCCAGCGCATAACTTCGTATAGGGGTTTTTTTCCGTTTTTATTTTTCTTTATTTGTATTTTTCCTCCTGCCAACTACGAGGCCAGGAGGAGCAGGTTGTATGGCAGCGCTGCATATAAATACGCAGCCCAGGAAAACCCAGCGGATGTATTGAAGTTTTATTTAGATTGCTTCGGGAACAGGCAAGTCCTGCATCTGGAGAGCAGGCGGGTGCACCTCTTGTACGATGCTTATTCCTGAGCAGTGGGGTTCAGGATCCTGCCTGTCTTCGGTGCTGGGGGCTTCACGCAGTTTAAAGTGAAAGAGACAGAGGCACTGGTGGAAGTAATATGAGCTGAGGTGAGAGCAAACTGGTGCTGGTGCTATTGCAGCAGCACTTCCCAGAGCCATAAAACAGCTGCAGAGCTGTGTAAAGTCTAATGGCATCGGTTGCATAAGGAGCGGGGTCAGAGTTCCCATCGCCTGCTTGAATGCTCCCTCTAGAGAAGTTGGTCTCCAGATGATTCGTGTGGTACGTTGTAATCCTGTGGTCTTTACATGATTGCATAGAATGTGTGAAAGCTTGGTGAGGACTGGAAGGATTTGGGCAAGGACAGCTTTGAGCTACTGGCTGTGCCCCTTCATTAAGAGACTCCTTCTGTGTATGTGCATGTGTTCACATTTATTTGTGGGTATGCACTTCTCAGCGTTTGAAAACCCACTGATTAACTTTTAAAAAGTTAATCGGGATTTAGTGTTAAGGGTCAGTCAGCGGAAAGTCGGTCTGTTCGCTGAGCTGCAGCAGCAGTTTCTGACTCCGGCGTGCAGTGAGCACCCATCTTTCTATGCTTGTGTGTGAGTGCGTAGTTTACTGAATGATGATTTTGTTTCTTCTTTTCCAGAAAAAGAGGAAGTTACTGTAAACGGAGAAGATGAAAAAGAACGGAAAGACCCCTATTTTGTGGAAACACCTTATGGCTACCAGCTAGACTTAGATTTTCTGAAGTATGTGGATGATATACAAAAGGGGAATACCATTAAGAAACTAAATATACGAAAGAGGAAGAAAGCTGTACCAGCCTCGGTGGGTACCAAGTGCTCTGGTGGCCAGTGCAGTGGCTGGACCTCCACAGAGTCTCTCTCTTCATCAAACAGTGATGAGAACAAGCAGTCTTTGGCAGCAAGGAGTCAAGTAACCTTGTCTGTCCCTGCAAAACCCTCTGTTTCCTTTGAAGTATCTCCTACCTACTTAACTGTCCCACAGAATAAACAGCTTCCTCCTCCCTCCCCCCAGCTTCCTCGGCACAACCTCCTTGTGACAAAAACCCTCATGGAAACACGGAGGCGACTGGAGCAGGAGAAGATGATGCAGGTCACGCCTGGAGATGTCCGCAGGCCTCGGCTTTCCAGCTTTGGAGGCATGGGCTCCACAAGCTCCCTCCCCTCTTTTGTGGGATCCAGTGGGTACAGTCACGTGTCTCAGCATCTGCAAAATGGATATCAGGGGAATGGCGACTATGGTGCCTGTTTCAGTTCCTCCTTGGGCAGTTCCATTCGTCACAGCCCCATGAGCTCAGGAATATCCACACCGGTCACCAACGTGAGCCCAGTGCATCTGCAGCACATCCGGGAGCAAATGGCAGTTGCCCTCAAGCGTCTCAAGGAGCTCGAGGAGCAAGTCAAGACAATTCCTGTGCTGCAGGTCAAAATTTCGGTGTTGCAGGAAGAGAAGAGGCACATGATGGCTGAACTCAAAAACCACAGGAAAGCCACTCAAAATGACACATATGGTTTCAGAAAGCGATCCTACAGTGCAGGAAACGCAGAGCAGTGGGAACACATGTCTCAGGTGAGAAGAGGTGGAGAACTGTATATAGATTGTGAGGAAGAGCTGGAGAGTGTGGAGCAGAGCTCTCAGAGGATAGAGGAGTTCAGGCAGCTGACTGCTGAGATGCAAGCCCTGGAGAAAAAAATCCAAGATAGCAACTATGAAAGTCCAGCAAACCTTCAGGCGAACAGAGAAAGCCTGACAAAAGAAGCCAGATCTGTTGCTGTGGGTGCTGATGAGAACATGAATGATGTCATTATATACAACAGAGCCACAAGGCAACACAAAGAAGTAGCTGTGGGGACAGAGAAAGAAATGAGGGAGTGTGGAGTTGGGGTGACAGAGGCTATGCTTGGATTGTCTACAGAGGTTGAGAAAGAGATCGAGCTTCAGCAGCAGACCATCGAAGCTCTTAAGGAGAAGATCTACAGACTAGAGGTTCAGATAAAGGAAACCACCCATGACAGGGAAATGACCAAATTAAAACAGGAGTTGCAGGCGGCTGGGTCTAGAAAAAAGGTAGATAAAGCCATGATGGCTCAGCCCCATGTTGTCAGTAAGATGGTGGAGGCTGTCATACAAACAAGAGACCAAATGGTGGGAGACCACGTGGATGTTGCTGATTCGTCAGTGGGGAACCATCTGCAGACCAGCAGCATCGGCACCTCCTGCAGACCTGCCATGAGGAGTGCGGCTGCGGGTCCCGAGCTGCTGATGAGCCGGTGGCTGGTGAGGGAGAGGGCAGAGGTGCAAGATCAGGGTACGGGGAGATCTGTGGAGCTGCGTGATAAGTCAGTGGGCACAGAGACGAGCATCTGTGAGACAGGCGTCAACACGGAGGAGCCGGCAGAGATGCTGAGCCCTTGTCAAATGGCGCGGGTGGTTGGAGAGGTGAGGTCTGTGGGCTGCGGGGACTGCTCAGTGGACGTGGTGGTTTGTGCGCCCAAGGAACACGTGTCCCGTGAAACGGCCACAGAGGCTGTACCCCGGGCTGAGGCGATGGTGATGGCTGTGCCGTCCACAGCTAGCCAGCAAACCAGCACTGCTTTGGAGATGGTGAGCCAGTGCACCAGCACGGAGGTGGCCTGCCTGGCAGACTGTGGCACTAACACCACTCTGAGCAGCTGCGATAAGCAGACCAGCACGGACGGTGTGGAGTTGCGGAGTGTGGCGGTAGGGGATGGCCGGGTAAAGGAAATACACGCGTCTGCTAAGATGCGCTCGGTTGGAGTGGGCACTGTGCTCTCTAGCCACCCTGGCTTCGAAAAGCCTTCTGCAATAAAAACCAAAGACTGTGGCATTGGACAGATAAATGTTTATGAGAACTACCTGGTTGGTCTGAAAATGAGGAGCATCGCCTGTGGACCCCCTCCATTGCCGGTTGTGCCAGCTGGCACCAGGAGCATCGGTGTTGGGGCAGAGTCTGTGAGGGAGCCAGTCAGTGGTCAGCTGGAGAGTCCTCTGCCTCCACCTGAGCTGAGGACGGGCTTGGATCACTACATTGAACGTGTGCAGAAGCTGCTGCAGGAACAGCAGACACTGCTTGCTGAAAATTACAGTGAATTGGCAGAAGCCTTTGGGGAGCCCCACTCCCAGATTGGATCTCTGAATTCACAGCTCATCAGCACCCTCACCTCCATCAACTCTGTCATGAAATACGCCAGCACAGAGGAGCTGCGGAGCCTGGACCTTCAGAAGCAGTGCATGGAGAGAAGCACCCCATCAGGTAAGCCCAGTGTCTGGGCACAATGTGTGGTGCCTTGGTTGGTTCCTTCCCAGGGCTGCAGATCAGTTGCCTGCTGGGCTCTCACTTAGTCTGGAAGCTGCTGTGTAGCTCTCCCCAAGGAAGTACAGAGCATGGCATTGTTGTTGAATGTGCCCATTGGGTATTCCATCCAGCCCATCACTGGTAGCTGAAAAACCAGAGATGGTTTTATCTCTCCCAGTCCAACAGGCTCTGAAGATCCTGATGATGGTGGTGCCATGGCTCTGACCATGCAAGAGAGCTGTCTAAAATTATGAAGGGTTTAACCACTGTGCAATGTTCTGACTTCATTTTTTAACTTTAGGAGTGTCTGAGGTTAATGCCCATGGGTTTGCAATTTTAGACTCGGCATGGATGTTTTTAAAAACAACAGTGTCATATTTGACAGAGCTGAAAGTCACATACAGGGTCTGTATCAAACTGACTTGTTTCCACAGACTTTTCCCTGGATTTTGTAGTGCTTGTTTCCTTGCCTTTGTTCCTTGTGCTGCTCAGACAGAGAGCTGTGGGGTGCTTTCCCCATTGCAGCAGGGCTGATTGCTTTATAATAGGCAACTCCAGAGCCCTTCACAGAAACCACATCTTGGGCTTTCTCTGTTCCAGTAACTGTTTGTCATAATCCCTAATTACAGCCTCGTGTTTGAAAGGCGTAATTACTGCTGGAGGTTTTGGTGACACTCAGGAAAGGCAAGAATTGTGATTTAAATACTCCTTGCCTTTTATTTATTAATTTTAAAATATGGACAATTAGTTTGAGGGATTTCTTTTTTCCCTGGGGTGACTTGATTACTTTTTAATTTTTTTTAATGTGTCTGATAGTCTAGTTTAAAACTTAGCCTTTTTTTTCTAATATCTTATTGGTGAATCCAACCACAGTACTATTAAATTTATAAACAGTGAATTATTGGAAACCAATATGTAATGCCTGGCCGTGACTGTTAGATACTTTCTTTTTGGTCCTGCCATACAGTAACTGACACAGGAAGTTAATGAAATGGGAAAAACTGGTGCAAATTCATCAGTAGTGTAGATGCTGAATTGGGCAAAAACCCCTAAGTAAGTACTATTTAAAGTCAGCATAATGTTATTGGCTAATCCAAATAGCTATATAAAGCTCTTGCAGTTTGCTTACTGTCTTAAAATTTACTTATTTTTGTTAAAATGCAACTTGGTAAATCTGATTCTTTTCAGTGCTGATGTGCTAAATAGAACAATCCATTAAATGAGCTGAAGTAAATGGTTTAGCTTCTGATAGTGAAGGAATAAACAACATTTATGTAGCAGTAACGAAAATATATGATACTCTGTCTGCATACATGCAATATGATACTGTATATGCAATATTATTATCTCTCTGGTATGTACTTTATATTCTGGTCTTCTTACAAGTAGTGATACAATAATAATAGTGGTATCTAGAAGACATCAAAAGTGTCCATAAAAACAGTGAACCAGGGTTATCACTAGCTATAAATTCTTAATTCTTTCCCAGCTTTTACTGGACAGTATCAAATGTGTAGTCTAGAGGTTTGAAAGTATTTAGACACAGGTGGAGCAGTAGATCTTATTTACTAAAAATGTTCATACTTGGATTCAGATTTCACATTCCTCATAAAATTATTCTGGAATAATTTTATTTTAACTTGTAATGCTATTATCTTTAGCTGTGGATGTTGAGTGTAAAATTTCTTTATTTTTAGTCCTTGGTGAGAACTACATGCCTGGACTGCATACATAAATCAAGCTGTGGTCTATAACAGTTTAGACCCATGGAGAATTGGAGTGGAAAAGAGGTCTTAAGCATGAAATGTTACCCCATCTCTTTCTACTAATTTTGAAAATATTTTTTTTAATACGTTTATCTGCTGGTCCTGCTGCCCGTTTGTGTGGTTTTACAGATCACATGTTACACATTTCTGTAGAAGGATATTTTGCTGAATGAAGCAGTAACTTAAATAATTCTGTAATCACTGGAAGAAATACAGCCTTTCTTTTTCCATGCACCAGTATCTCATGATAGCTTGTGACTCTTAATAAGTCTTTCCTCTGATCTCTTGAATGTAGCTTTTCAGGTGTTGTGTGTGTGAACTCAGCCAGTGCCCCTTTCTCCAGGCCTTGCATCTCAGACTGATTTCTGTAATGCTTGTATAAACACAAAAAACCGTCAGAGCACTGAGTCTCTATTCCAGTTCAGTTAAAATAAGCAATCAAGTCCAAGTTATTGAGAGAAGTCTGACCTCACAAGCCTCATTTTCTTAGGAAAACAGGCTGAAAATAGAGGCAGAAGTGTCTGGTTTCCAATTAGCATCAGTAGCACCATCTTTAATGTTTTATTCAAAGAGCATCCTTAGGAAGGATCTCTTTAGAGGCCAGTTTCTTTTTGGGCAAAAATACCCGAACTAGTTTTGAGGCATGTTATTGGGGTACCAGTTTGCCATGCTAAAGGCTCAGTGGTCTGTGCTGCTTCTGAGGTAGCAAAAGGTCTCAGTTTTACAGATTTTTCTCCTGTTATTGCTGGGGAGACAGGGTGTGCTGCAGGGGCCTCTGCTACCCTGTTTGACACAGCTTGTGACAGGTGATGGAGACAGGCAGGAAAGCCGGAGCCTGCTGAGCAAGACACAGGCTGGCAGTTTTCATCTCTAGGCACCTTAGACCTCTGAGATGATCTCTGAACCAAGTCTATTAGCAATTAGTATTTTGCTTGTTGCAAAATAATCACCTTCCCTTCAATTCCTATTTACATACGTACGGTCTTTCAGAAGCCCTAGTGACCTTAGGGAATTCAAGCCCACTGGCCAGATGAGCACATTTCCGCTCTGCAAGGGCATGTTAGCTGGCCTTGGCAACCTGTGTGTCCATCTTGTCCGTATGGGTGTGGGTCACAAACCTAGGTGCTAACTGAGCTATATTCTTAGACCACACAGTATATAGGAGGACTGAAGGGAGGCGAATGCATTTATCATTTCTGTTTGTTGCACTAGATTTTTTAAGAAGTTTCAGGATCTTATATTTGAATGCACATATAATGTGTTTTGCAAGATACCAGCCAAAAGCCTAATGTCACTTGTACAGGTTTTAATTACATGGACTTTTCATGAGTCTTCTAGATGGATGTCTTTCACTGGCAAGGAGTTTTCAAGAATGGTATTTAAAAACAACTGATATGCCCTTGTCCTGAAAAATTACCTGAGCATATTTGACCTGAAAATGCATGGCTGTTTTGCCTCAGTGATCTTTGGATATCAGTTTTATGGTTGCTTTTTAGAACGATCCTGACTGAGCATCTCTGCTCTGCTTCCTGAGTGGAAGCATTACACTAATTAATCATTGTGAGGAAGGAGGCAGCTTCTTCAGTTAAAACATCAAGGAGTGAAAGAAAGTGGGAAGCAAGTAGTGTCAGAAAGTCTTGAGGGAAAGGAAATCTTGATGTGCCATCCAGTGGAAATATCTTCCAAGGTTTTAAACTTTTAAGTTTCAATCAGAGCTGGGGAAGCAGGCTGAGGGACAGTGAAAAGACCAGAAGAACAATAGTGATGTGAGAATCCTGTGATTCTCCAAAATTGGTGTGTAGGACTAATGAGGTATTGTGAACATGGTCGTCTTTTTCTGTGTTGTCAGTTGTAATGGAGGAAATTGGAGAAAGCTGTTTTTCTTTACAGCTGTTGTGTTTGACAGCTCTTTCTCTTGAAGACTCTGTTGCTTGATGGGTTAGTAGCTTCTCTCCTGGCAGTGTGGACCACACTATTGCAGTTGAAGGTTTGGGGCTTTCCTGAGGTTCAGAAGCCTGCGCTGGTGGTGACCCTGAGAAGCTGTGGGTTGCTACAAATCGCAGTGGTTGTGCCTATGTCTAGGCAACTGAAGGAAGCACTCAGCTCCAGCTCTGCCATAGATGCATGCCTTAATCACCAGATTTTGTTTCTGTCCAGATGTTCTTATGTGTGTAACAAAAAGGATCCATCCATCAGTCTGCTGGGAAGAAAATGACTAACATATGTGAAGCATTTTCCATATTCCCTGGAAGGTAGGGCATGATGCAAACCAGCCATGCAGATGGTCCCATCTATGTACCACATGAGTACTCTTTATTTACACATCTGGCTGGTGTTTTGGAGAATACAGTGCCTCTGCATGTTCATGAGGCTGGTGGTTTTTGCTGGTTGTGATAACATGGAAAGCTCAGATGGTAATATCATTCAAGAATGGTAGCAACCTCTCTGTTAGGAGCTAGGGTGTTTTTTCTGCTTTAAATACCCATCCAGTTATATCGGAAGAAAAGCAGAGACCTGGTCAGTAACTGTCCTATGAAGACATTTTTTGAATTAAGTTCCATAAACCTCTTTAAAGAGGTTTGATGTACCTTCCCTGTGTCATGTGTTACCCACCTGGTCATGCGTTAACACAAGCTTATTACTGTTGTTGTAACCGCTGTTATCAGCGTTACAATATTTGCTGGTTTGGTTCTGTGGCAGCACTACATGGAGCGTTTGAATCTAAAAGCTGCTCTATCTCCTGCCTTCTGCTTCAGTTAGCAAAAAGCATAATTTGCCACAATATAGATTATTTTTCCCCTTCAAATTTATTGCTGCTTAGAGAATGGCAAGCTGCAGCCTGCTGGGCTGTCCTTCAGATAGTGGCCCAGTTCTCTCCCTGTGCAGTGGCACAGGGATATAATGTTCAGGCACTGAGCTCTGTTTGGAGTTCAACTCCCCTGGTAACAAGCACATTTATGAATATTTAATGGCAAGAGATTCCTGTTTTTCGAAGAAAGTGTTGTCATATTTCAGCAACAATAAAGCATCAGCTGAGAAGATCAAATCCTCATGAATGAAAAAGAAAGAAGTGCTCTGAGCTGACCCTTCCTACTGTGTGCCCAGCATCATGAGATACTGTGATCCACCAGTCATCAGGGAAATGAAGGATGGCTTTCACCAAGCTTCACTCACAGCTGTCGTGGAAAAGAGAGCATTTCATATATAAGATGATCAGCGGCTTCAAAGATGTGTGGTTTTTTTGTGGTCAGTCATGTTTAAAGAAAGGAATTTGTTTTAACTTCCAGTTTCAACAAACTGGATTCACAATCCAGTTTGGGGGTGGAAAGCAGCTTCTCAATGCAGAGAAAACAGTTAAAGTGAGAGTGAAAATGAGATTGTTCCTGCAGTCCTCTTACTAGAGCCCTTATCCTTTTATAAGGAGTGCTTTTCCTGGAGCTGAATGGTAGTTCAATATTTACGTATGCCTGGGCTCCAGGAGAATCTGCCTTCTGACAGGTTATTGTATTTTAAAAAAAAAAGCTCATGTGTGGCAACTTTTTGTTTTGAAATTTTAAAATCACTGACTTTTAACCTGAAATGGCTCAAAAGTATTTTTTAAAATGAAACTACACTTTAGTCTTCTGAAGGTACTGCATTTATCAGTTGGATGGGTTACTATCAATCTTTGTAAATGTTTAAACATAACATGTTTGCTCATCCCTGCCTTTTTATTTACCTTAGTAGAATGGGGTTTTTTTTCTTTAGTAGTTCTGGTAAGTAGGCCAATTTGAAAGTGGGTTAAAATCATTTATATTAAAAAATAATTTTTTAGGCATGAAGATTGAAAACGACTGGAGGAGACTTTGGGTTCTTCAGTTAAAATAATTCTGGAAGGAGCTTATTGCTCCTCTGAAGAAATCACATAGTGTGAAAGAGAAGTATTTCCTTGCTATTTGTGCTCCAGACAACATTTTGCACTGTCTTAAGTGAGGAATGTATAGCTTGTATCATTGACCATTATAAACATATTGGGCAAATAAATGCTTGCACTGACCAACAGGTTAAAAATAAAGTCTTGGTGCAGTTACCACATAGTAAGCTCATGCGCTTTTTTAAGCTAGAAGCCTGTGATACTCCAGACAAAGAGCTAGGTTCTCATCCTGATGCTATTTAATCCTCCGGCCATGTTTGCACTTCTCTTGATTTCCAGTGGGATGAAAGTATTGTCAAGCGAAATTGTTTTAATAATAATACTTAGGTTTGCTTCCATCAAACTAAACAGAAATTTTCAAAAGCAGGTAAAGGCCAGACTTCTGTTACCATGAGTTAATCACAAATTCAAAAAAATCTGTTGAGTTCCCTGAACCAGCTAACAGCATGGCTACTTGTGCTGTCATAAATGGGAGGGAAGGTCTGCAGTTAAGAAGGAAAGCTGCATTGTAATAGCAGTAGACAGATTTTATAGGTGCCAGAAATGGCGTAGGTAATCTGCTGCTTCTCTCTCTCAGTTTTGCTGGCACCCTGGTTTAAATTGGTGAGATTTCCAAAAGAAGCACAAATTATTAATGAGAGGATTTATTTTTTCCTTCTAAAAAATTAAAAATAGGTGCTCTTATTCCTTCAAACCACTGGAGCTAAATGACTGAAGATGCTTCAATCACTTATTTCCCTGTGAAACTGATGAGAGCAGCTTTCTGCATAAGTGTTTATGTACAGTTGAAATCTGTTAAGGTTTTTTTGTTGTTGTTGTTATTGTGTCATAGTTTTGCCTCTAAATTACTCCCGAACTTTTCCAAAATCCCCTGCTGTGTTGCAAAATACATTAGAAGTTCTTGGCAGCTCTGTGCTGCAGTTTGCTATTCTATATCAGTACTTAGACACTTATATCAAGTTTGCAGTATTTGTATTTGCCTGCAACAGTAAGCTAAGGAACATCAGCAGGGCAAGTCTGCCCAAGGGTCTCTGTCTGGGGGCAGTGCCTGACTAAGTATTGACCTGTTGGCAGATTTGCTGTCAGTATTGTGCACTGTGACCTGGAGAAGGATTCTGCTCAAGCATACTTGAGATCTCTGTGAAGTGAGAGGAAAGGTCTATTTTAAGATCTGTGTGGACTGGTGGTGATCTTCAGCCGCGGTTTCGTTTCCACGCTGGAGAGGTGTGCACTTCCTCCAGCCCCAGCAGTGGCCCTGCAGTCCTGTTGGAGGCAGAGGGAACTCAGCTCATTTGGCTTTTTGGTTTGCACAGCAGTAGATTAATCTATTAAATCATTGACCATAATGTTGGGTGGCACAGCTCCTTCGTCTGTTTTTCTCGGTGTTTGGACTTGGTGCTCTCCAAGTGTCTTTATTGTGGAAAAAAAAGGGGAAAGCCTGGGAGCTGATATTAAATGCTAATTAGCAGGTTGCAGCATTAATGCTGAGTTGGATCCAAAGCTGTCTTTCCCTCATAATTGGGTACTGTGCATGCAGTAAGTGTAGACGACTAAGAGCTTTGCAGGGAGAATGAGTGTACGGACTGGTTTGCTTAATGCACACTTCTTGTCTCCTTGCCCTCAGGTCTTAAAGTCATCCTCTTTTGTCAGGTGCCAGGGGCCAGCTGAGCAGAGTCTTTTTCTGCTTCACTGGAAGGCATGGATGTCATGCCCTGATGCATGTCTTGAGCTCAGTGTGGATGTGCGTGAACCAGAAGAGGGAACCTGCTGAGATCTGTGGCGTTGGTGACAGGTTCAGGAGAGGCTGTGAGTCAGGGGAGAGAAGTCTACTGTCCTCCTTTCTCTCTGTCCTACCCTGCAGCTCTCTCCCCTGCCTGGGGAGATTCAGGCTCAGGCTTTGGGGGGATGACAAGGGTGCCCCAGGTGCTGCTGTTGGTTCACTTCAGGCTGGAGCCAAACTGTGCCATGCCAGAGTCCTGCCCTCAGCTCCAGCATGCACAAGCCCACCTGTGCCTCCAGACATGCCGTGGTTGTCACAACTGCTTTTGTAGGAGAACAAACATCCTCTGATGTTTGGCAGAGGATGCAGAGACTTCTGCTGAAAGCAATCCTGGGCATCTTTGGAATCTTTGCATATCCCTGATGCTTCAGTGGAGGCTTCCTCCACTCCTTCGCATGTCCTCAGAGGCCAGTCTGGAGCAGAAGGGGTGACCCGGTAAAACCAGCCCAGGCAGCCACTGCCAGCTGCAGCTGGAAGTGGTTGCTGTGTTTGATACTCTTTAATTGTGCCTCTCACCACTCCAAACAAGCAGAGAGAGACAGTTCCCTTGTTTTTCAGCTAAGGGAGTTTAAAAATCATTGGTTTTGGCTCGGTGCTTCATCACCTTGGCAGCCCTCTTGGTAGCTGCTGTGTGAGGGATGGTGCTTGCTGTGGGGAAGACACCCAACCAAAGTCAGTCAGTGCTGCAGACTGGGAAGTGGTGTGGAGTCAAGGGCAGGACTTCCTTCTTGCTTTCCATGTGTATCCAAGTGTTCAGACATGTCTCTGGAAGGATTGCTCCTACCCAAGGGGCCCTTGGTGGCTGCCATCTTCTTGTACACACACACTAACACGTTTTGCTCTTAAGAAAAAGCTTTTTTGCTGTGCGTATAGTGACGTGACTGTCGATACCATGCTGCGTGCCTTTCCCTGCAGACAGTTTCCCCATGTGTTGGAGAAGCTGTAAGCTGCAGTGGAAGGGAGCAATAGGTCTCACTGCTGAAGAAGGTGCCATGGGAAACACATGCAGGGTGAAACTCGCTCGGGAACTCAGACACTTGGGTGGGAATGGGAGCAAAGAGGAGGAAGCTGCTGGGAAGTGACTGTGTGGAAAAATCAGCTTCATTATGTCCTCTTGTAGGAAAAATTTACTGAGGTGAAGCAACAAGGGGCAAAGGCAGTCTAACAAGAACAGCTTGCTAGACTGAGATGCAGCTGTGTGTCTAAAAATTAATGTTTGGAATTTACCTTATTATGGTGTGTTAGCACCCTGTGCAGTGCCACTCATGTATATGTTCAACTCATGTATTTGAATGAGGAGTTTGTGCCTTAATTCTTGATAAATAGGAAAGTAAAAAATAATATGGAGGCACACATCATTGAACCAAGAAAAGAGTGAAAGAAAAGGATGGTAGTGTTTAAAGCAAATTAAACTTTAGCTTTTTTTCTGTGAATGCTGACGAGAGCACTTAGGGGGGCATATGTGTGTAAAAAAAACCTCAGTGTGTTCCACAAACAAAAGCATTTGTGCAGATTTGTAGAGCAGTTGTAATAGCACAGCTGGAGGAACTCCAGAGGAATCTGTAAAAGTCTGTGCGTAATTAGCACTGCCTTTTAAATACACAAAGGGAAAAAGTGAGTGAATGCCAGCAAACCAGCAAGGGAAAATAGTATAACCCAAACATTTGGAATTTGATTTAAATACAACTACTAGCTCAGTACAATCCTGTCCAAAAAAAAAAAAAAAAAAGAAATGTAGTGTGTGGGAGTTCATTGCAGTTGTCTCAGTAACTGGGCAAAGTACATAGCTTTCAGAATTAGTCAGAGTGCTGGAAAAAAAAGGAAAATTTCCTGCGAAATTTCTGCTTTCATGGAAAGTGACATTTTTTAAAAAACAAGTATGATAGAAAGGTTACTGTTTTTGCAAAAACAACATCCAGAGCCTGTGAACGTGCTGTGCTCTTCAGGCATGTCATCAGGGAGCAGTTCAGTGAGTCCACCCTGAGCCAGGATGGCAGGAGCTGAGGTCACTGCTCAAAATGAAAGAGAAGGAAAAGGGAGGACCATTCCTTTCATGCATTTTAAAGCGTATATCTTTATAGTTTGTCCTTGTATTGTATGTTTTTATTGGAAGGAAAACTCACAGCCTTTTTTTTTCATTTTCTGAAAGTGATCACAATCTTTTTCCTATTAGGTCCTCAGCAAGGAGCATTTTAAAGCACAAGCATTGGCCTTTTTTTTCTTGTTTGGGTTTTTTTTTCTGTTGATCACAACATTGATGGAAATATTTTTATCTGACTCCTCTGTGATGCCTACTGTCTCTTTTGGCAGGTGCTACTTTGGAGTACATCCCTCATGGCCAACTTGCAAACACACACTTAACTTCAAATTTGCGAACACTGAAATTGGAGCAGGAAATTGTGCCCATTCAGGAGGAGAGGAAGACTCCCCTGGTGGAAGTTGTTCGGGGAAGGAAGTCTTTTTCTTCTCAGGATAAAGCTCTCGCTCCAATTAACCTGACGGATGATCAGCTTGCCTCAGGTCTCTATGGTAATAACTGACTCACATTCGCCTTTCATCATGCTGGTGGAGTCTGAATACGAAATACAGTTAAAGAAGGTTTTCAGTATTCTCAAAAATGCAAAAACAGGAAAAGATGCAGCTAAGGGGAAAGTCTCAGTGTGAGACCCTGCATCTGCAGGTTGTGGTTAGGTTTTAAATGGCAAATTGTAGCACATCAGTGAAATGCCATTTAGTGTCTTCATAAGAAAAATGTGCTGAAAGATAAAGGGTTAATAATTGTTTTTTTAAATACTTACATTTTAATGCATGTTTTACCTTTCTTATGCATAGAGATTGTTTAAAAGTTGCTTCAATTAATACAAAATCCAAAAGACCATTGTTGGCTGAACCTCCCCACCCTGTTCAATAGTTTATTGTTAAATGTGCTCTCTGTATTGTAAAACATACTGTCTGTATTAATGTGTTCATTTTGGCAAGGAGCTGCTGTTCTCTGATACCAATAATTAGGATTTTGTTAACAGAGGAGAATAACCCATTTCAGTGTTGGACATTTTTCCCAAATATCAAAGAAAAACAAAAAGCTCATGTCTTTTCTTAAAGTTTTCTAAAGCATCATGAAGATTAATTAGCAACATGTTAAAGATGAGAAAGGTAGGCTTAACTAGCTTCCAGATTTGATTTTGAAGCTCTTGTTCTGTATTTCCAATGTGCATGTCACACCATGACTGTATGTACAAAAACATCAGAAAACCCAGCTTCAGATGGTAAACAGAGAGCTGTTGAAAAAATAAGAGATTTGTTTTGAAAAATCACCTAATGCTGCTGCATTCAAAGCTGGCTACAGATTTGTATTGATAAGTGTGCTTTGTCTCCCTTTCTAACAGTATGTACTAACAATGAGAACACACTCAAATCTATCATGAAGAAAAGGGACGGGAAGAAGGATTTGAGCAACACCAAGAAGAACCTGCAGTTTGTTGGCATTAATGGGGGGTAAGAGACAAGTCTTCAAAATATTTGCCACTGTAGCACTTCCACAGTGGGAAGAAGAGAAAGAATCCAGAAGCATATGCATAAGTTTGGCCTGTCCTTCAGGCTGAGGTGAAACTGCTGAGCATAAGGATCAGAAGGTAGAATGGAACAGCTCCTAATGGAGCTCCTCCTAATCCTTTTGTGCTTGCAAGTGATACATGGCATCCGTCTCAAATACTGAACATTAGATTGCTGCCACATTTAACACAGGAAAATGAAACAAACTCAGACAGCCATGGGAATGTTTCTCAGGCAATGCTTTAGTAAGGAAAACCTGTATATATCTTTGGCAGCTGACAAGCACAGCATTGTACTATTAAATAATACAGCAAGAGATGCCATTGCCCAAGAATTAATTTTCCTGGTTTTGTATTAGTTAAATACAGAAACCTTCCTATACAAAACCAGAGAACAGTATGGAAAATTGTCTTCTTTTAAAATACTACTTGCCCTTGCAGAATGTTGCAAATACCTTTAAAATGGTTTCATCAAATTGTTTTTATATAGCTTTCTAGCCCTGTCCTCAGATGAGCTTTTCTTTAGTACAAATGCTTTGTGCAGTATATAGCCTAAGTATCCCAATAACTGAATTTCTCACATATTGACTAAAAGTGTCATTACTTGTAGTGGGGGAATGTTATCATAGGTTTGTTATCTTCCCTGCTTAAAACTGCATAGTAAGGCAACAACACAATTTACTCTGAACAAACTGATTGCATTTGGGGGGATAAGGCAAGGTCTGACAAAATGTTAAGACTTCTTTTAAAGAGGTTGTTCTTCTTTCATCTCTTTGTACATAATGACAGTGTTAGTTGCTACTAACACTGAGTTCGGTGAGTAGAAGAGGTCGCTGTGTAGAAAAGGAGGACCAAGCTTTTGCAAGACATTTTTCCACTTGCACCAGTGCAATCAGGCACTGACCGCTGCTGACTGGCACCAAGTAAGCTCCCCTGCCTGTTCTCCCTTCAGGTATGAGACCACATCCAGTGACGACTCCAGCTCCGAGGAGAGCTCCTCCTCAGATTCGGAGGAGGAGTGTGAGGGCCACGAGTACCCCTGTGACCAGCACACAGAGGAGAAGCAGTCTACCCCCCATCCTGCAGAGGTCTGCGCCGTGGGGGCAGAGAAGGACAGTCCCCTCCCAGAGTGTGAGGCCGAGGAGGTGGAAATCAGAGAGAGGTAGGCTGCCTGTCCTCTCAGAGTGTGCCTCTGAGGAGGTCATCTCCATCCTGTGGCATGGGCCAAGCTGTCTGGGCTGTGCTTGTGCTGGTGGAGAAAGCATCAGCCCCATGGCTGGCCAGGTGCTGCCCGCTTCCCTCCTCCTCGAGTGGGTAGCCAGAGGCAATTTTGTGCCAAAACGACTGTGTGTGAGCAGGAAGAAGGTGTCACAGGGCATCCTTTCCAGTAGCTGACCCTGTCAACTTTAAATGGTTCATTAACGGCAAGACCCAGGTGGTTCCCCAAGCAGAGGCTCTCTCAGGTCACAAATGGCACTCACTTGGGAGCAGGCAATGCCTTGTTAACATCCTGGTCTGTAAAACAGTCAGTAGGCAAGCAAATGAATTTTGAGTCAGGGCCACAGCCTGCTGGGAGTGCATCTTGCATTGGTACCTTCCACAGCATCTCAGCCATGGCCGGTGGTGCTCAGTGAAATGATGGAGTACAGCACGGAGAACACTGTCCACCCTGAGATCATGTGCTTCATACCATGTGAGGTTATGTACTGTAATACACTTTCAAGGGTGCCATCACACACTTGTTCAGCATTTCATGTCTTAAGGTGCTTTTCAAATTGCTGGTAATAGACTGTGTAAGGGAAGATTTGACAGACAAGGCTGTGCTTTTTTGGCATATGGAAAGCAGTAGTGGGGCGAGTTTTTACAGATTGTTCCTTAGCAAATGGCAAAAGAAGTATAAGCAGAGACAGTGAAGGGATATCTTTTAGATAATGGGTTTGCCAGTGTGCTGAGAAAATTATGTAGGCGGAATAATAACAGTAAAAGAGCTAAAACAAAATTAATACCATGTTTCACTGAAGATGTAGCTTAGCATCAAGTTATCTGTAATTGTCAGCTGTTAAATAAAAGATGCAGAAATTAATAATTAAGAGCTTGGAGGCCCTGGAGCTGTGTGTTTTGAAGTGCCTTGAGCTTACTTTATACAGTACTGTAGGATAGCCTATTATTCTACAGGTGGCATCTTTTGATGGGCAGTCTCTTAATAGAGCTCTCTAATTTATGTGTGCATGAGCAGGGGGTGATTGGGAAGAAGAGCAGCAGGACTGCTCAGATAGCCCTGTATTCTTAAGGAGCATATTCTCTGCAAGCTGACTGCCCTGGCAATGCCCTCCAAGGGGAAGAGGCAGGGCACGCGGCCATGCATGGCCATGGTCCAAGCAATGGTGGAGAATTTCATTGCCCTGGAAGCACTAGCAGCTGGCTTGTAACCCAGAAGGGCTAAAATGCCCACCTTACATACATGAGTGTGTTAGCTTCTCTGCTTTTTGGGAGAATTTTCTGGAAAAATTACCATTATCCTCTTTGTTAGGTTGTAGGCAAAGATGCTTGGCCACAGCCTGGTACAACGTGTGGCATAGGCATTGACCTTATTTTCAGGGTACCCTGAGTTTTGAAATTTGTGATGACAGGGGAATAGAAGTGTAAAAATTAAAGAGGGCTGGAGAAAGAGAGTAAATTTCCAGAGTAGGTGGGATGAGAAAGGCTAGTTCCAATGAATGGGAGCTGGCAGGGAGGCACTGCTTGTGCTGTTTCCCACTCCTTAATTCTGTTTCCATCACTATTGGCATTTCTCCTTGTTAATCAAGTAATCAAGGCACACAGCATATAATGCATGCTCTGCAGTCATACAGCTGTAGGTGAGAATTTCCACTAGAAGAGCTGCCAAGTGTTAGAGCACAAAAGTGATGTGTTTCTCACTCTCCATTCCTGTTGTTCCTCCCACACTCATCTCCATTCAGTGTGGAGGGAGTGTCTGTGAGAAGAGCTGCCAAGAGTGGCTTCTGCGTGGTAGCAGCATATAGCTTGCCTGGATACTTTTATTCCTGGAGAATTTACAGAAAAATGTTTCTATACTGAAACACTAAGAGAAAAATTGAAATATGCCATATATTTTGCTGTCTCCCTCAGATATGAGCTAAGTGAAAAGATGCTTTCTGCCTGTAACCTGCTGAGAAACAACATTGATGATCCCAAGGCATTAACCAACAAAGATGTGGTAAGCAATACAGGTCAAAATTCTCTCTGAGATGGAATAGAAAAACTTTAGGGAAGGGTAACTTCTGGTTTTACAGGACCAGCACCATGGTGGCTAGGCAGAAGAGGATTTAATCTGCAAGAATCACAAAGCTCTTTCTATCAGGACTCTTTCATCCAGAGAATATACTTGTTCTTTTTGTGCTTCAGTGGTGTTGTCCCAAGGCACACACATAAAAATAATAACGAGAAAGTGCAGTTTCAACACACCTGTGCATTCCTGTGTTATTCCTGTGTTATTTTTGTTTTAGCACTGCTGTGGGCAGCTCTCAGGCCTCACATTAGGAGACTGCAGTGGGTGAGGAGCCTGTTGCTTCCTGTGACAAAATCTTTGTTCTGAAACAGTAGGTGATCTGCCTCCTTCTAAGCACAGGGATGCTGTTTATCTTGTTTACTGCACTGCTGGTTTTTATCAGTGCTGCAGAGAGTAAGGAGGATTTGTTGTTAATACCTAAGAAATACTCAAGTCTCAAGAAATGAAATTGTATTTACCTTATTGGAAATTCCTCATATAGGGATTGCCTGTGCTACCCTGTGAGGGTAATCTGAAAGCAAATAAACTGCTTAGTGATACGAAATTTAATTTTGCATGTGTTACACTTGTGCAGTGATGTAAAAGGCAACAATTCTGTGTCGTTCTTCTCTACTATAGATCATCTGCAGCTTCTTAAAGATAATAAAACTGTTTGTATGACACAGTAATACTGTCTGTATCCAGTTCTGTCATCTGTGGTCCAGGGAATGTTTTGAAAGGTTGTTTCATACAGTTGCGACATATAGTTATTTATTCTGTGTCTGTCCTTCAGGAGTAGTTTAGGCCTTCAAACAACAAATGCTTTAGGCTCTCTTGGAGTTGAAAGTGTCAAAAATGGCATAACCAGATGATGATCTCTGTGTTGGAAGTGTAATTTGAATTTATATTTTTCTTTCTTGTGCTTAAAGTGTTTTCCAGCTCAAACAGTGTTTTGTAGATGGAAACTGCAGACTAATCAGCTCTTGTCCTCTGTCTGCTGATAAGGAAGTCTTGTCCAAACAGGTTAAATGTCAGTATAGCTAAGGGTCTGTATTAGTTGTCCCAGCCTCTACCAGCATACTCAGCTCTTGTAGCTGCTGCTTACACCAGAAAGAGCTGTGAACTGCACCTTTCTGAATGTGATGGATTAATTTAATTTTAAAATTGTGTTGTTTATTTAATAATGTGTGTGATATTGTGACTAAAAATAGTTTCTTAGTTGTATTTTGCACTCAATACTGCCTAAAATAAAAAAAATCTGTTGTGTCAGTTTGTGGCCACTTTTGTGTTTCAACTCTGTATGTTCACAGTGCATACATGATGTTATAGTAGCACTGATGTAAAATATTCTGAAATGTGTTCATGTAGTACAGATATATATATGTATAGAGACATATATATATATATATATATATATATAGTACTGCTGTGCATAGAATATTTTCTCTTTACCAGACACAGGCCACCTCTAGAGCTACTGGTATGTTTTCCGTAGAGGCTAGATAAGCTTTCTAAGTGTTTTCTCTGCAAAATTGCCCTTGAATTTACTGGTCACCTTGTGGGTGTGGGTTTATGAGGAGGATATGATGGTCCTTCCAGGTTAGAGAAAGTGTCTCCATGTGAGAGCTGGCAGTGACTGGGGAAGCGAGATCTGCTCTACCTGCATTTTTCACAGCAGACAAGTCACTTGGCCTAGGAGGCTCCTAGTCCTCCACTCTTAGTCCGTACTAATGGGAAAGTTTATCCTGAAAGTGTAGACTGCATCTTCTCGTTGCAACTAAAATCTCTAATTACTACAGCCAGCCAGCCTTCAGGTGAAGAATAGGTTCTTTCTTTTTTTCTTTCTTCTGCAACAAATGTTACAGGGTTTCTTTCCCCAGCAGTTCTTTCAGCAGAGCATTGCCAGTCCTTCCTGTCTGTCCAGTAGGTCTGATTTCCATTACTTCTTTTCATTCTTGCTGCTTATCTTTGAAACCATTTCAGCCAAATCTTGTGTAATTCAGTGACCAGACAAAGTAGTTCACCTGTTGTCTTCAGAGTACTAGGCAGAAAGAAGGGACTGCATCACATGCCATGCAAGCTAAAAATCTGTTTATTGACCCCAAAACTGTATTTGCCTTTTACATTACAGTGTGACGTTGTTGTCTTGGGTTCAGTTTGTAATCATCTGTAATGTCCAGCTCTTCTTCTTCAGAACTGCTGTCCAGCCAGTTCTCGTATACTTTGTGCATTTGATAATTTGTGCCTCGGAACTGGGCCTAATTGACTTAGCATGCTGGTTTTTTAAGTCCAGTGAGAAAGTCTTGTGTTTATCAGTGATTCATAAACTTAGTTAAGTATTTGATGGAAATCATTACACAAGTCTTTTTTTTTTTTTGTTCACCAGTATTTGATAACCGTTAATTCTGAGAGTATTCTCATCCTAAAATTCTGTGCCCGCAGAGGTGAACTATTCCTGAAAGTCAGGTGAAGTGACAGGAAGTAAACAATTGGTGTTTTAAAGTGGGCTTTAGTCAGAGGGGGAGCTTCAGTATGTACATCTTGTTCGTAAGCTGAATACTTTCTTCCCACATTGGGCTAAAAAAGGCTTGACCTGCATTGCTAACTTGTGGGAAGGAAAATTTTTAAAATAGATTGTCCATATGTAAATTTTTCTGTCTTGGTTTTGGCAGAGGTTTTGTTTAAATACCATCCAGCATGAGTGGTTTCGTGTCTCAAGTCAGAAGTCAGCTGTCCCTGAAATGGTTGGAGACTACATAACTGCTTTTGAAGAGATTTCTCCAGCTGTCCTCAGACATATAATCAACATGGCAGATGGAAACGGAAACACAGCTCTGCATTACAGCGTCTCACATTCTAACTTTGAAATTGTTAAACTTCTTCTGGATGCAAGTAGGTTTGCTTTTTTTTTTTTTTTTTTTCCCCCCCCTTGGTTTTGCAATTCTCATGGGTGAAATTCTTGATGGACTAGAGGTAAAATTTGGTCTTCCTCCAGCAGGTGTTTTAACTGTTAACAGGTATAGGGTGGCTCACTTAGGTAGTCTAGAATCTTTCTTTTTAGTACTAGCTTTGGAGGTGATGCCTCTTGAAGAAGTTAAAAAAACACTCAAGTAAATCATATACAGAGCTGAGATAGATAGAATCCTGACTCTTGGACTGTAGTCCCAAGTTCAGCAGCACCACCTCCAGCAGTTTTCTCTGGAGTAGCACAGCTGCTGCTCAGCACTCTGTGTGGTGCTGATGGAAAAAGACACGTGGAGGTATAAATACCTGTCTTGACCACTCAAACTAGTCTAGATTGATCTTACTAGAGCAGTGCAGAAGCTTTTCCTGGCCACGACCTTGACTCATCTCCACTGCTTTCCTGAGTAACTGAAGCAATATGGCATTCTGTCACAGAAGAGCATTTTCCTACTCCATAAGCAATGTGATGATGCTTCATGTAGTTGCTTCCTTTTCTTGGTCCCGTTGCAACACGCATACAGAGAGGGTAGTAGCAAAGCAGAGACTCTGGAGCATCTGCTCCTCACATACAGATGCCAGATGGCAAGCAGCAGGAGGTATCACACATTGAAACTGGTCCCAGGCTGGATGTTTAATCTGTTTAATCCTAGTTTTGCTCCCTGAGTGAAGTTTGTTTCTCTAAACTAGTTACAAAACCTGTCACAGTTGGTTGTGAAAGTTTAACTAGGCCAGTGACATGTCTGGAGTGTAAGCCAAGCAACATTCATAAATCCAGATGGGTAGCATCAGATAAACAAGGATATTAATGATGCAAATCTCGGCCTTGATAACCTAGCACATGTGTCACACATGCAGAGACTTCCTCAGCAGTAAAGTGAGCACTTTGAAATCTCTGGTCCTTTTGAAGGCAGTCTGTGTTTGGGAAGAGTGAGTCACAGCAGGGGAATGCAGAGAATGTCAGGAGCATGGTGAAAGGGGCAGGCTGGCTCTGCAGCACAGAGGAGGAAGGGAGGGAGCTGGCCCTCTGCTTCCCTAGGTATCTCAGAGCAGCAGGAATATACTCATCTCTTGCTGGAAGTCAGGACTCCTCTAGGTTATGGCAGCTACTGTATACCTATGGACACTAGGGGTGTTACCTGTAAAATCTAACAAATCATGACTAGTGCCAGGTAGTTCTCTCTGCAGGAGAACACTGGTCATGCCAGCACTTGGAAAATGTTTGCAAGTAGGCAAATTCCTTCAGATTTCAAGAATCTTCCTCTGGACTGTGACTGAATGGTTACTGCGGTCAATTTTGCAGTGTGGTTATATCACAGGTGATTCTTATTCCAAGAACTGTGTCTGTGTTCGGTGGGAAGAGTGGACAAGATGAGAGAATCCACCATAGCATGAAGCAGAGTCATCAAGGGGACAAATAGGAATGCAGTTTCATTAGCCATACAGAAAAGGAGCTGAATGTGACCTCAGAAAACACTGTGCTAAAGTAGTCTGGTTAGAGTAGAAGCACAGCACTTCCAAAGGTTATTCATTACTCATGATGTAATGCATGTAGCAGAGTGTTGTGTTCTCTGGCTTCAGTGGCTTCACAGAAATGATGTCTGAAAGTGATACTGGGCTACTGGTTATAAGGTATCATCACTGATGTCTCTTGAACATGAAAAAAATTGCAGTATCTTACATCTGCACTTGCATTGCTTCTGAAATGTTTGTTTCACTGAAAAAAGAACCCCTTAGGCAATAAGTCTGAAGAATTTCCCAAACAATTTTTGCTCTTTTGTTAAGATATCTGTGGTGCGATTTAACCCCTAGTCTACAGATGTTTATGTAAATCTGAGTCCCTGCTTTCCAATACACTGATGAGCACACTGAAAACCCTGCTGCCTAGTAAACCAATAAGCCCTGCTGAATTTCTGCAGAATTTTAGGAACAGAGACAGACTGGAGGCAAGGTTTGAACAAAAAGGAGAACTCTTGTCAATTGCTGGCACTGGTCAGAGGACTTGCCTGTATTTGTTCCCAGAGCAGTTTTGTTCATGGTCAAATATACTATAGAACTGGCAGCAGTCTTTAATTTAAAGGGATGTTTTTCTGGAAGTTCCAAAACATGTTGAAGTACACTTGCAGATTTTTAAAATAACACCAGTTGTGGGAAAGTGTTTGTGCTGAAGAGAAACAACTTTTCCACTGTCTGTGTTGCTAGACCATTTTTATTCTGCAGTGTGGATGCCCTTAGGAGAAGAGCTTAAGGACCCTCCTGACTATATTTCTTAATACCATGTCAAATTTCAGACCACTTGCTCTTACAAAAGGAGAAACAAATGTACAAATAAAGCCCAAAATGATAACATATAAAATGTCTTTGTGCTCTCTCTTGTGTTTCACACATGGTACAAAAGAATTCTTTTCTTTCTCAGGCTCAAGAGCTCCTCTGTTTATTTTTTTCTACTCCACCTTCCCTTGAATTGCATCCATTATGAAAGCAGTTGCTACTTTTTCTTTTTATAGGCTGCTCTACTAACAGTTTATTCAGTTGATTAGCACAATTACTGCTTTTTGGGTTCTTGCTTTCTGAAGAAATTATGTCATCCCTCTGCAGATGTCTGTAATGTAAATCATCAGAACAAGGCTGGTTATACCCCCATCATGCTTGCTGCACTTGCAGCTGTGGAAGCGGAGAAGGACATGAGGATAGTGGAGGAACTGTTCAGCTGCGGCGATGTGAATGCTAAAGCCAGCCAGGTCAGTCAAATGGTTCACAAGGCACAGTTCTTACTGCTGTACTCCTGTGCCCTTTTATTGTTCTTTCCATGTTCCCATCCCTGCTCTGTTGGTTCAAATGTTGCCCTCATTTGCTTTCATCATCTGGGGGTCTTTTATGTATGTTTTTGATTGCTATATACAAAATGGAACTGTGGAAGAACAGTTGAGCCTCAGGTCTGGACCTCTTCGAAAATGAACATTGATTATTTTGTAGAAGAACTATTACTGCATTTTGGGCAGCATGTACAAATTCTGCAGCATTTAGCTCCTTTGAAAGAACTACAGATGTCTGAAAATAGATTGGATATGTTTCATTAATTCAATAAATAGCTATGTGAACGTGGGATATATGATCCATAAAAGGTATTTAAATAACAGCAATCAAAGCTTTGAGAGTACTGTTTAAAATAACATTTTTTTCCCCAGAAGAAACACAGTGTCCAAAAAAAGTGCTTGTGCTTTGTCAGTGATTATCTGTGTAGTTATCTGGGTTTTTTGTCTTCTCCCTATGCAGGCTGGTCAGACAGCACTGATGCTAGCTGTGAGTCATGGCCGGATAGACATGGTTAAAGCTTTACTGGCCTGTGGTGCAGATGTCAATATCCAGGATGATGAGGGCTCTACGGCTCTGATGTGTGCTAGTGAGCATGGACATGTGGAGATCGTTAAACTTCTGCTGGCTCAGCCTGGGTGTAACAGCACCCTGGAGGACAATGTGAGTTGCCTTTCAGTGCTTCTGAAATCTACTTGGGTGAATGTCTGACTCAGAGTGCCAAAGTACCAACTGCATGAATCTTCTGCTTAATGATAGCAAGTGCTGTGATTATTTGGCTGGTATTTTTACTTTTCTAACAGACCTACCTGGTAGCAATTTCTGTGGTTAGCTGTAGCTGTTTAGTGACCAGAACAGAAAAAAAAAACATTTGTGAGCTCATAGTAAAACATCTTTCCTTCTCACATTCCTTCCCCTTCTCAAAGGAGTTTTCCAGTTTTCAGTTAGGACCATATCTGGTGACTTACGGCCTCGCTGTGTTGCTTTTCTGTGCCCGTGGCAAACATCAGCCTTACAGTTCCCTTGACAGGATGTTCACACTGTACCTACACCATGACTTTTGAGACTACAGGTTTGGTCTTAGTCATGAAGCTACATTGTCCTGACAGTAAACAGATACAGACTGTGACTTCAATGCCAAGTGAGATACCTGCATATTTCTTGTTTGCAGGGATCATTGCAGCCCAAACTGTCAGCAGACAATTCAATCTATAGATTTCTCAAGCTTGAAAATGTTGACTCAGCTCATTTCTTGCCAGTACTATGTTCTTGCTAACAACATTTCTTGGGTACTTTCCCTTTCTTACTATTGTTTTACCCACTGAACACTGAACTGGAGCTGGGTTTGGGATTTGGGAGGGCTGTGGGTGGTTATTTGTTGAAGCTGTTGCAGAGAGGCAGAGACATCATTTCTCTTCATTCGCTCACCTGCTGCAGGAGGCAGCTCAGTTGCTCATAGTGCTGGCGGTGTGTAACATCTGCCCTGATGGGAAAAATGTACAAAGACCTCAATCTAACAAACACTTTTGGGGGCAATCTAGTCACAGCTGCTTGGATGCTGTCAGCACTATTAGATACAAAATCAATAATTACAGTCTTTCTGGGGATAAGATACTTAACTATTCCTGTGGGTAGTTTGATAGTTTCCCAAGCACAGTTTGACTGCTGCTTATTCATGGGCTTCTCTGTGCTGTGATATTGAAATTTTTAGCATTCCCCTAGTTATTCTGAGTGTCACAGTGATGCTTTTCCAGTCTGCATGATCAAGAGTAAGCTGAGCATCATCCTAGTAATGTGTGCTGCAGTGATTCAGCATCTCTTTTTAAGAACTTGTGTTGACTGGGGAGTGTTTGCTGTGCATTTGTAGTGCATTATATGACATTGTAGTAGACAGCTCTTCTAGCTGCTTGTCTACTCAGGACAATCAGATTTATGTATAATTGGTCCTTTTAGTCTCATAAGAAGACTTTCCATGTGGATGCTGTCCATTGTGTCCCATGCTGGAAAATGGGATTACCATTTAAAAACTGGTATGAGAGCTATGGCAGTGACTGGAATGTGTGCTCCATCCCTGTGAGACATTTCAAATACTGGCATTATTGTAGAAACTTCTATGTATTAGAGCCAAAAGCCAGGTAGTGAACCAAGCAGCAAGTTCACATCACAGATTGCCTGACATCTACTTCTTTCTGGACTGAACATGATCCAAAGGAAAAACTGCAGATCAGTAAAATATTCTTTCAGCTTTTGCTGAAATTTCTTTCACTTTTTGCTTCTACAACCCTCAGCAGCTGTGGTTTTTGAAAGCAATGTTATCTTCTGAGAAACTAAGGTGGTAGTATTTGACTAGGAAAGTCCATTTGTTTGTATTTAGACTTCCATCAAGGAGCATTTGAAATTATGAGTGCAATTTCTCTTAGTGTTGATGGAAGCTATACCACAACAATTATCATTTTAACAGCAATTATCATTATATTTGATTAGCATTTTCTCCTCCCTTGTAATCTCTTCTGCTTGTTACTGACATTGTAGTTTCTCTGAGACAGCCCAATCTTCTGAAATCACTGCTCTTACACAGCACTACATGTAACATTATTGTGATAATGGTGCGCTCATTCTTCCACAGCACTAATCGGGACTCCTCATTGAGAGAAATTATGAGGCTCTAACAATTGGACTGCCTCATAAAACAGTGCAAGGCTTCAAATAAAGGGAATTAAACAAGTCTCTAAATTAACCTGTCTGTATAAGCAGGGCCTTCACTTAATAACTTCACTTCTCTGTGGGCTGATGGGGCTTTTAGGAGATCTGTTAAAGCATACAAGAACTAATTCTCTTGTTTCTTCCTTTCTTCTCTCAGGATGGCAGCACAGCACTTTCAATAGCCCTGGAAGCTGGACATAAGGACATAGCGGTTCTCCTTTACGCCCACGTCAACTTTTCCAAAACCCAGTCACCGGTTAGTACACAGCCTCCTGTAGTTTATGTTTTAACTTGCTGCTCCAGAACTTAATAGTAAAATGTAAACAAGAAATTTACTCCCTGACAGCTGTACAGCAGTGCAGCACATGAAATTTTGAGTTTATTCACGAGATAATTTCTGTGCTGGTAAGTGGAATGTACTTTTAAAAATTCATGTAGACTGTAGAAGGTTGAAGCCTGGCTGAGGGATAGTTCCTGCTTCTCCTCCCAGTTACCAAGGGGTACAGATAACCTACTAGCAATGTTCACTGATTGTGGCTAGTGGGCAGGGGTGCTGTTGTATCATTGTAACGATAATTATTGAGATGGAAACTGAAGCATAGCTGTTCTAGGTGTTTTGGCAGCTATCCGCCTCTTCTCTAGCCCTGACTCAGTCTCAGGGCTAGAGAGATAAACTGCTGCTAAACATTTCACTGTCTAAACAACATGCACTGTCACTTAGTAGGCTGTATGATAGCTAGCACTTTTCTTCCTAAAATGAAAAAAAAAAAAAAAAAATCTGTACAATTAAAGGTAAGGGATTGAACAGAGTAACTAGGAGTGATGTGTTTTCGATCAGCTGGCTGGAACAATTTCTCTCTGATTAACTTCTTTCTTCTTTTTTAGGGCACTCCTAGGCTTAGCAGAAGGACATCTCCTGGTCCCACCCACAGAGCCACGTTTGAGTAGTAGTGTATAAATATCTGTAAAAAATCTCTACGCCATCTTTAAGCTGCTAAATGTTACTGTTTTACTGAGACAGATACTGAATGTAATTGTCTTGTGCCTGAACTCACCAGCAAAGTGAAAGCAGAGATCTAGTGCTAAAGATAGAAAACTGTAAACTTGAAGCAAGCATATAGTTAAGTAGTGCTCAGTGGAAAACCTTAGCCAGAACTGTTCTTTTGCTCACATACTCATCTTTCTGTACGCTGGCATAAATCCTGTTTTTCTTTGTTGTAGATTATCCTTTCGTATGTGCAGACTAAGACTCCTAAAGCTATCCATGCAGGGGTGTCCCAGTGGCTTATTTTTAGTCATTCTAAAATGTATTTACTGTGCCTAGACTTCATCACAGTAAACTATTCATAAATTTCATTCCAACATGATTTTCATGTTTTTAATTATTTTAAAATTCAGAAGTTGCAGTTGCTTTTGTAGTCAGCTCCGTGGATCTTGAGCTGGTGGGTGAGTGGGTAGGTATTGGGGATAGAGCCTCTTGTCAGGTCTGAAGTTCACTAAATAAGTTGTTGCTAATTGGGGATAATGTATAACTTTTTATATAAAAGATACTAGTATCTATAAAATTAACTCACACAGTATTTTCAACATTTTATATTCCTTAATAATTAAAACCTACATGAAGAATTACATGTCCTGATACCATATTTTTATTAACTGTGTCAGTGAGTCTATAAGCTCCATGCGTGTTTATTGGAGAATAAAATTAGAGGTACCAGCTGTATATTCCCCTTGAGTGGAATTGAGTGTAGTTCTTGGTGCGTATTTATGGAATGCTATTACCTTGTCACATTCACTTTAGTCAAGTGTATTGAAATGTTTGAAGTGCCTTAGACTCTTGCCATATTTTCAGAATAAAATTTCATTATGCTGTTTTACTCCTCTTCTGTTTTACTTGTGATTTGTCATCATCCAGAAATGCTGCACGTTACAACTGCAGCAGGGAAACAAGCTGAATTGGTAAATCAAGGCAGTGAGGACTGGACAGTTCAACCCTTGGGGGCTGCTGATCCGAGTAGCATCAGTGCCCAGATGAGGTTTTTCCTGCTGACTGGAAGAAAGCTTTGCCCGAAATGATCTGCCGTTGCTGTTCTTGTGTTTGTTGCCAAAGCTGCACCCTTTGCTGTTTGGGTAAGAAGTGACCTTCTCTGGCAGCTTGTTGAAGGGGACGCTTTTCAGATGGTATTGAAGCAAGTCCTAAGCCAGTGCCTGTGTATCCTTGACAGTTCTAACCTACCTGATGAGACACAAACACACCTCAGGGCCTTTGTTTAAGGGATCTGAACAGTTCTGTTAACTCTCTGTCCTATGTCCTTCTCTCCCTAAGTCCTTATCAAAGAGCTTTTCCTATATAGTCCCTTTGAAATAGGGACCCATTGAAGCCATTCTCACTTGGTGAGAATGGCCTTTGTTTAAGGGATCTGAACAGTTCTGTTACTCTCTGTCCTATGTCCTTCTCTCCCCAAATCCTTATCAAACAGCTTTTCCTACACAGTCCCTTTGAAATAGGGACCCATTAAAGCCATTCTCACTTGGTCTACATTGACTTGGTGACTTGGCTTGCCAAGAAGTTGCTGTAAGCTCTGTCAGACCTGGTTTGGCCCAGCACTGCAGGTACAGTGTGATAACCAGTGCCAGGCTAGTACCCCAGTGCTTGGGAGTGTCTCCTGGGCAAAGGGCAGGTGAAGTACCTCTGTTGGGGGGACAGAGCATAGTGGTCCCAAACAAGCCCCCCCACCCTTTGAAGTCAGTCGGTTTTTACTCTTGCACCCCTCTGGCCAACTTTTCTTCTCACTCTTCACTTAACGTCTAATAAGGTGTGGATGCTCTCTTATCTGGATCGTACATCCTAAGTATAGAGGTGCGTCACCCAGCAAGCCAAATTACTGTGAAAGTAAGGTGTTCTTTCTGATGCAAGACTGACTGCAAAGAGCAGCAACAGCCGAGAAAAAAAAAATTAACAGAAAAATGTCCCTGACTTCGCCATCTGTCAAGAGTCAGTGGGTGCAGGCTGTCCTGTGTAGCAGGGCACTGAGCTGTGCTGCACACAGACATCTACCCAATTACCTGAGACTGTCACACGAAGTACACGACAGCAGTGCAAGTTGGATCTCCCTGGCTTGGGCATGGCAAGAGTTGCTTTTGAGTCATTTTCAGACCTGTTGATCTGCCATCTTCTGCCCCAGTTTGAACAACTGTCTGGAAAGCAAAGTCAAGATAATCTGTTCTTGTCTTCATGAGTTTACAATACACACAGTGCTAGAGATAAACAAAGCAAACTGATGAAGTGGACAAAATGGATGACTGCTTTAATCTTTCTCCAGAATTTAATCTAATTTTACAGAAAATCCAGCTCACTTACTTTTACATGCTTGCCTGTATCTCATGGATTAAATTCTTCCCTATTGGAGAGACATACTGCCAGGAAAGAATTTGGAGCAGGAAGAGGTTTTTGATTTCAGTTTTACCAGGACAGTAATTTTTATTTAGCACTGGGTTGACCAAAACTAGACTACTTATGCTTTTTTAAGGGACCTAGTGATCGTAAATTTAGCTCTGGCTTTTATTTCATGACAGTAGTTTTGGTAGTCTTTAGGGAACAGGGAGTTGGACTTTATGTGTTTATTCCAACTTGAGTTATACTGTGATTCTGTGATGCTATGATGCAAGTTTTAAAGCACGTAGATTTTGCTCCAAAGTCTAATTTTGACAAAGAGTATGCTGAGCCATCTGATAATGTCCTCTTCAGTAGTGCCTCTGTACTGCTGTAGGAAATAGGTTAATTAGTAACATAGCTTATAGGTCTTTGCCCCCAAAATAGTTTTTTTAAACTATGATCTCTGTTGCTGTGCTAGTACCTTGCTACCATGCTTCATTTGCACATGCTATGTTTACATACTGGAGCTAAAAAAAGAATGTGAAATGCCAATGAATATAGCTTTCCAGAGCAGAGGGCCATGACTGTTATTTTCCATGTGGGAACAGGTTTTGTCTCTCCCTCCACAAAGCAATGGAAGTCCTGGGCATGGGAGATTCGTGGATGTGCAGCTATCATGGAAGGGTTTAAAACAACTAGTCCAGTAATTTACGTGACTAATGACACAAGGAGTGTCACCAAAGGTACTTTAATACTTTTTTTTTACCTGAAAAATGAGTATAAGAATAGTAGTGTGGAATAAACATTCCTTCCTTTTTTTCTTTCGTTTTCTTCCCCCACTCCTGAATAGAATTGGTGTATCAGAAATTAAAACATTTTCTAAGTGACAGAAATGTGGGGAGGAATCTAACCACCCTAACACAATAGTCAGATTACGCCACCTGGAGTGCCTGGATTTATTTAGGTGCCATTTTCCTGGTAAGCAAAAGAAACTAACTGCCTAGAGCTTCAGAAAATGCTAGATGAAGCTGTGGACTCTGCATTTCTGTTCAGTATTCAGTTTTGCCTCAAAACATTTTCCTGGGCTGAAATGCCTTGTTAAGCAAAGTGACCCCAATTTTAGCTGTATGATGAAGTAGGCTGTTGTGGTATGCCGTATCAGGAAGATTGCCAAAAGGAACCAAAATTTTGGATGTGTTAGTGAATATAGGTGAAAAGTACAAAATTAACGTCACTATTTTACTAAAGCCAGCAAATGTAATTTCTAGCTTAAATCCTGTTAGGGTAGGTTTAAAATGAATTAAGCACTTAAATGAAGAAGAGAAAGAAAATAATAATTACTTCCCTTGGAATTTTGTTCTCTTGAATGGTTCTCCCACTTCCAAGAGGTGACACCTGAAGATGTTCATACTGTGGAAGTTGGGCCCTTACCCCAGGAAATATTTGAGGTTCCCAAATGTGTTTGTATCCACTGATGCCCTCTGCAAGCCAAGTTTCATTCCACCTACTAATGCTGGATGGCATTTATCACCGATGCTGGGATTAATGGGTTTGCCATTCATACCAGCTCTGACCTGAGCTCCCCCTACGCACTCTCACTGGCATTTGTTTTTCAGGTCAGATGATGATTGACTCTCAGTATATCCAAGCATGATGTTGTCATCATCTTTGAACTCTGATTGTCAGTGAATATATATGAGATCTGGCACTTTTTCAAGACTGTAAAATATGTCACTGTCTTTTCCCAGTTACATTGTCATACATTAAGTGAGTCTGCCACTTAAAAGGTGATAGTTACTGGTATAGAGTTTTAAATCACAGAAATTAGCCAACAAAATATTCATCTAAAAGCGACAACTGAAGAAAGCATTTTTGCAGAACATACTTTCAGAGGGTTTATCTTCTTGATACAGCTGGAAGAACTCAAGCTATTCTAGAAATAGCTTTTTAGTCCATTTCTCCTGGTGTCTCATACTTCTGGCTGAGAAGTCTGGC
This sequence comes from Acanthiza pusilla, assembly GCA_036630365.1. Taxonomy (NCBI): domain Eukaryota; kingdom Metazoa; phylum Chordata; class Aves; order Passeriformes; family Acanthizidae; genus Acanthiza; species Acanthiza pusilla. Next base: position 10,482,225 of record JAXCHO010000007.1, read on the forward strand.
TGTTACAAGTCCAGCTCAGCCATGGTGTGAATTAATGCAAGCCTTGGCATCAATCCCTGACACACAGGACTAGCTGTTTCCTAGAAGGGAAATGGCCCAAACATTACAGGCATCTTCCTGCCCTTGAAAGGCAGCAGCAAAGCTGGCCAAAACAGCATTCATGCTCTTACTGCAGCTGCAGGCAGCTTTCCTCAGTGGAGGAAAGCTTTTCTATGTGCCTGCACGCAGGTCTGTAAACTTCATCCCTTTCTGTTCTTCTGCCTGCACCTACATGTGTCAACTTCAAACACTTCCTCACTAAAAGGAGATGTTTTCAGTTGTTCAGTTCACATGGTGATAGCTTGGGCCTGCCTCTGAAGGCCTGATGTGGGATAAGGCACAGAAGTAAGGGGCCAAGGAGCAATGTTGGAAGACATGCAAGGAGGATTTTGCATTAAATGCTTTTAGAAATGACCACAGTGAGATTACAGGAAAGGGGTATCCAGGTTCAGGTTTGTTTTATATTCCACATTCGGAATTGTGGAAGTATTAGCCTTTAACTACTCACAGCCTTAGTACAATGCCTGAGAAAGTCAATTAAAGAATTCCTGCCTGGTTTACATCACTTTGGCTGTTGTGTCTTTGTGCGCACATACACTGAACAGAAGTGCCTGGTTAAAGCTGAGCCACCTGGCTGGTTTTTTTTTCCATCAGTTGCTGCACTTTTGTAGTTCGTGTGACATCATCCAATATATCAGTACCTCGAGCACCACTGCACAGCAAAGTGCTGTTTAAGGAGCTGCAGAATTGCATGTTACCTGCACAGGTATTTGGGAACCTCTCTGTAAGATACTATTCAAGAAACATTTAAAAATTTTTTTGTTGGTGGGATTTTTTTTCCAAGATGATTGCAACAACTTCTTAAAGCTGTCTGTGAAACAGCACATCTGTTTTCCGGAAAGGTTGTTAGGCAATGGAAACAAAGCACACAAGTAAGTTATGCTCAAAGTAGTATTGTCTTAGAGCTGTACACATCTGTGGTGGTTTGATCCTGGCTGGATGCCAGATGCCCACCAAAACAACTCAGTCACTCCCCTCAGATGGTCAGGGGAGAGAGAGAATGTAACAAAAGTCCAGTGGGTTGAGGTAAGGACAGGGAGAGATCACTCCCAAGTTACTGTCACAGGGAAAACAGACTCGGAGAGATTGGTTTCATTAACTGCCAATCAAATCAGAGTAGGATAACAAGAAAATAAACCCCAAATCTTAAAATACCTTTCCTCTCCCCTGCCTTCTTCCCAGGCCCAACTTTACTACCAAATTCTCTGCCTCCTCCCCCACAGTGGCACAGGAAGACTAGAATGGGTGTTGTAGTTAGTCCATTACAAGTTCCTTCTCCTGCTCCTCCCTCCTCTTGCCTTGCTCCAGCACGGGATCCATCTCACAGGAGACAGTCTTCCACAAATTCTCCAGCATGAGTCTATCCAATAGGCTGCAGTTGTTCACTCTAGTGTGGTCACAAGTTCTGCCAACAAACTTGCTCCAGCATGGGTTCCTCTCTCCATGATATACAGGTCCTGCAGATGACTGCTCCATAGTGAGCTTTCAACAGGGTCACAGCCTCTCTCAGGTATCCACCTGCTCTGCCATGGGGTCCTCCACAGGCTGTAGGTGTATCTCAGCTCCACCATGGACCTCTGTGGGCTGTAGGGGCACTGCTGCCTCACCACGGCCTGCACCAGGGGCTGCAGGGGGATCCCAGCTCCAGTGCCTGGAGCACCTCCTCCACCTCCTTCTTCACTAACTTTGGTGTCTGTCTGCAGAGCTCTTTGTCTCAGATGTTCTCACTCCTGTCTTCCAGCTGCTGTTGCTGAGCAGCTTTTCCCCCTTATACATATTATGCCAGAAGAGCTATCACCATCACTGATGGGCTCAGCCTTGGCCAGCAGTCGGTCCATCTTGGAGCCAGCTAGCACTGACTGGGTTGGATGTGGGGGAAGCTTCTGGCATCTTGTCACAGAAACCATCCCTGTAGCCCCCCTGCTACCAAAACCTGGCCGTATAAACCCAGGACAACAAACTTTTGTCAATATATCAGATGGTTCTTTACTAGAGGTGATTCATGAATCCTCAAAACCTCTCTTGTAAGTGTTCTATCTCCTTAACTATTTTCAGCTTTTCCTGTTAAAAGAAAAGCCGTATTTCCACACACCAAAACCCCCACCCTACGCATCATCCCCGAAGAGATCTCAGGAATGAGAGGGTCATTAGGGAAAACAGAAGTCTTTAGGTGGTTGGTACCTGCTGTGAGCACTTCACCTGGGGCCTTGATTGACATTTTTTCCCCTCTCTATCATTTGATCCACCTGTGCCTTGTTTCTTTGCCCTGTGCCACTGGGTGAATGGTAGCCATTCATCTTGACAACTATATCTGTGCATGTTTAGTTAGCCAACATCGGCAAAAATAAGCAGCCTTTTCAAATATTTCTTGGAATACAAAACTGCCCTTCAAGAACTTCTATGGAGAGATCTGTAAATAAGGGCCTCATTATACTTAAGCAGAGTATGATTAAATACATTCAGCCATGAATGACAAACGTCAATCTCCATGTACTCCAAACACCACTACACTCATTTGCAGGATTATTGTTCAGATAACATAAGGGGTAACATTTTTATCAAAGCTGTGTATGTGCTTTGGAATCGCTAAGTGCTGATCTGAATCTAAGTCGCAAAAAGGTATTTCTAGGAGATGTACTGGTAATTTTTTTTTCAGCCTTTCACTTAATGGTTTTAGCGCTGCTGCAGGAACAGCCCTTGCTGTGTTCTCAAGAGCTTTGGCTAGCTGCAGAGCTGGAAGGGTAGCTCATGCTCCCCCAGTAATGCTGTGCTTCCTCACTCAGCCACATTAACTTCACTGAGATGCAGAGATGAGATTTCATTTGCGCGTCATGGCGGAACAGGCAGATTAAGAAAGATCCCTCTCTACTTCCTGGCTATGGTATCACACCTTTCTTTGAGGCATGAAAAGCCACCTGCTGTGTCTGGCAGTCATCCTGCAGCACCCCTGCATTGCTCTTGGGCATTTTCTGGGACTGGAAAGACAACTTTTCTCCAGTCCCAAGGGCAAGGGAGACTTGGAGTCAGACGGCTACAATCCCTTGGTACCAAGGAGGTGTGAGCAGGCAGGGGCTGGCCCTGGAAATGGCTTGCCCCCCCTCCACCGCCATGCATTCATTTTTGCAAATTTATCATGAGAATTTTCCAGTCCAACCAGATACATCTGCTCAGAGGCCCTTTATTGTGGCAGCTTAATCTACATCACTAGCCTAGCAGGAGGAGCAAGAAGCATGTTAATGCCTTCTACAGTGGAAGCTGATTTGGGTGAAGTGTGAGCAGAACAGCTGTACAAAGAGATTGGGAGAGATTAGAAACACAGTATGACAAAATGAGATTTGTTTTAGGAAAATCAGACTGAAGTAACTGAGGAAAAATATTACATATTTGTGGGCACAGTAGAAAGTTGGAAATCTGTAATGCTGAAAGAGAATTTGCCAGAGAGTTGATTAAAGAAGAATTGGCAGTGTGATAACAACAAAAAATGGTCTGTGCATTTTTTGTCCATTTCAGATGGAGGAGAGGCACCTGACACTGGAAGATGTAATGCAATTTGACACCATTTACAGTCGCAATGTCCCCAGCAAACAGGTCAAAGTCTGGCACCCTCAGCAGAACAAACAACAGCTGCTAAAAAGTTGGAAGCTGAAAATAAGGAAGAAGTTTAAAAGGGTAGTTTTGTTTTGATAAGAGACAAATCCTGTAAATAAGGAATGAAGAACATCTCACATTATGTGAGTGCAGAAATAATAAGTCATGTGGATGGTTTGCAAAGAGACAGGTAAAGAGATACACGAAGTTCTCCAGGTTAGTTCTGCAAAAACAGGTTTTAGTTCTTTGGAAGTTTGGGTGAGCATTTAAATGAATACTGAGTTTGTTTCCGTCTGTGTCTCGCATGATAACTGCCTGTTCTGGCCATCACACTACTCATATTTGGTCAGAATATGGTCAAGAATTGAAAACAAAGAAGACACATATTCATCTGAAAATGGGTATGTGCGTGAGTTTCTGAAAACACGCTACAGATACGACTGTAAATGCCTCCTTTGTAAATGCTGAGTGAACAAAATAATCCAGTGCCTTCCTGCTGTGCCCTGTAGATCTGATGGAGAGCCCAGCTACAACCTAGCAGATACTGGCTGTTCCCCCTCCCTTGTCTGCTTCAGCCTCCCCCACGACTTCTCTGCGGAGTGGGGAGACCTCTGCAGACAGGATAAATCCAACACTGCTGCAGGCATGCAGAGGGAGACAACCAAATTCTCCGACAGAGCAGTTAGTTCTGAGGGTGTGTTGGGGGTTGGGTTTTTGTTTGTGTGTTTGTTTTTGGGTTTGGGTTGGGGTTTTTTGATTGGTTATGCTGGGGTTTTGTTTGTTTGTTTGTTTTAGCATTCTGGTACTATTTCATTCATTCTTCCGCTTTTAATAACCCTCTTTCAACTGCTGACATATCAGGGCTGCATGTATGAGCTGACATAAGCAAATCTTGGTCTCAACTATTTTCTCTAACTTAACATTTAATTAGTAGCTCACTGCTTTCTACCCAAATTTTGTGCAAAATACCAAGCAGTATTCTCCTAAGATCTGGTGTCAGAAGATGGAAAAATGCTGTGCCCTATAGCCCAGAATTGCCTTTGGAAGAAGGCAACTTTATACAACAACTGCTAACAGAAATGTAAGCTCCAACCTTGCCGTGTAACCCTGTGCTAAACCGCAAGACCTCAACAGCTCTTCTACCAAGTCAACATAAAAGTTCAGGAGCCTGACTTTACCTTCTGAGAAATCTCTGGGGGTGGCATTCTTTCACCTGTAAGGAACTAGTCTACCCAAGAGCAAGAGGTATTAGGATGGCTACCCAGACTCTGATATCTACCTCTGCTCTAGAAATTTAAGTTCTCTTCAAATTACAGGATGATTTCCTTGAGGATGCTAACAAAATCACCTGCTCTTGAATCTGGTGCAGGAGACATATTTCACAAAAACAAGACATCTCCTGTCCCCGCCCCTCACCAGCAGGCAGATAAAAAGGGGCATTTGCCCTAACTTACAGCAGTGAAGATGATGGCTGAAACTCTTTTCCACCTGCCAAAAGGTTTGTGTATTTTTCTCCTCAAGCCTGCAAGAGAAAACATTCTTCAAAGGCAGGAACAAACCTGAAAAACAGGCCATCATCTACCATGGACCTGAACAGAGGTTCCAATGGTCTGCTGCTGGCATGCGTTGTTTCTGAGAAACACGAAAACAAGCTGAGTTGGACATGCTTCTCCAGTACATAAATACTTAAGCTGAGGAACTCGCTATTCCAAACAATTCATCCTGAAATGTAATACAGACTGCCTGAAAGTACTTGAAGTAGCTGATTGCCTTCCACAGACAGCAAACCTGATCCTCTCCTGTGGCTGAGCTGAGCTGAGTGTGTTGACCCTAAAACGAAACAAAACACACAAACAACAGCACAAGGATGCCTAGGTTATTCTGAACTGCCATGTCTCTTCTTGAGGTACTGGAGAGGCAAAGGTAGAGAGCAGATTGCATGTGAAAATTTAGCCTTGACTTTAAAGGAAGCGTTGGGGAATGGAGAAGCCAAGAATTGCAAGGAAAATGCGCGATTTCTATCCCTACCTCCTACACTTCTCTCTAGCATTGCTGATTGTGAGTAAACTAATAAGTCTCTCATCATGAGGTTGTCTTTCCTACTACTTCAACAGCATCAAAACACAACTAAGTGTGCAGAAGTCGCTCCTTCTGTCTCCTGTTAGGAGAAGGGCTGTATTAACCAGCATTTTGAGGCCACTCCTGAATTCCAGTGTTCCATTGTCTCCCTTTACCACCATCACCATCACTGGCCCACTTCTAAAGTATGATTAACAGTGCAATTTCATATGACTTGGTTTGGGGCATCAGTTATTTTGACCATCTTAGGTAGTAATCAGTGCCCCCTAGAAGTTAAAACTGATAATAGCAATTATTTTAGGTATCTTTTTGAATAGGAATAAAAGATGACTGCAAGACACTCTTTGTTAATAACATTGCCACACTTGGTAACAGCTCCTACTTTAACAATATCATGACTGTAACCAAGTGAGCATTCTTTTTGAAAAAAAAAAAATTAAAAAACTTGTATATAATTTTTGTCTTTCTGTGTAATTTTCACTTTATTCCTAAAGTTTGTTTTAAAAAAATGATAGGAGGGATCTCAGTGGAGCACGTGAGAATAAACAGCTGCTCAAAGTTGGTAAAGACGTGTTCTGCACCCAGAGAACCAGAACATCAGCAAGATGATGGGCCATAAAGCAAAGTAGGCAGGTATTTAAGGTAGGTAACATTCAGACAACAGAACACAGGAGTCCTGCAGAGAGGAATTATGGGCTATTATGTTTACAACAGAGACTCAGGCAATACCAGAAATGTGCTCTACTTACCTTAGGTGCCTACTGAACAATCTTCTTAGATGTCATTATTGTGAATTCACAGAAGCTGCCTTCCAATGAAAAGGCAGCCTCCATGCCTTGTTTTCTTGAAAACAGGTAAGAGAAAATAATGACTAAAATAACCATGCAGAGAAGATACTCTTTGTTCTCAACCCTATCATGTGCTGTTACAATTTCAAACTCTGAGGATATTTTAAAAGATTTTACTCTGACAACATGGGTATTTTCAAGCACTGAGCTGGGATGGCTGAGCTGGGCTCAGAACACCTTTATTCTGGCATCTGCAAATGGCACTGTTTGCATATCAACGACAGAAAATTAAAGAGTATAACTAACTAGTTTTTATACAATGATTCCATCACCTTTCAAGGCATCTAGGTGTCTAGGCAAAGCCAGCCTAATTGAAATTAATAGCTTGGCGTTGAAATAATTTGTAACAGGGTGTCATCTACTTTACCAGCTTCTCATCAATAGCATTAGAGGAACTCAATTACTCTCAATTAGCGAATGTGCATATATGATGTACAGAGATCATCAACCCCAACACTGCTGACCTACACACAAGTAATAGAAGAAAACTGTTGCCTAAGGAAGCCAACTAAATGCTCAGATTATCTGTATCTTGATAGCACTAATACTAGCTTTTCTTGACAGGCATAGGTTTTCTGGGACGCAGATCTCCCAGGTCCTTTCTCTGAACTGGATTCCTAGCATGGAGGTGGGGTGAACACACAAACACTTGAAGATGGGAAGACCCAGTGCACTGTCTGTAGCGTTTGAGGCAGGAGCTCACCTCTGAACTGCCCAGGTGCTCTGGGGGCTCTGGGGCATGGAGGCTAGAATGGGAGAAGCTGCAGGGGAAGAGAGGCCAGCTGACAGCAAAGAAGAAAGCCTCTTTCCTATGCCAGGAGATGCAAAAGGTCAGCAGCTCACATCAAGTAATTTCACAGCACGGCTGATTAAGTAACAGTCATTTGACTTTGATTAAAATATTTGGAAGAGCTCAGCTGTTTCTGGATGCAATTCTGACACCCCTGCCCCACTCAGTGGATGTGAAAGGCTTCCCACAGGAAACGGAAAGAAATGGGGGAAGAGCAATGTAACACTTTGCTCTCATGCATGTGTGCTACACTCACTGATTTTAATGGGAAGCCCCACAGAATGCTCCCCTGAGAGCAATATATTATGAGAAAAATATATTTGTTTAGGCTTAAGAAAAAAAAAGAAGAAAATAAATTCAGAAGGAGCTATTGTAACAATAATTTTGCTTCTATTGAGGATCAGAATTAGGAACAACAAATAATAACACATAAATTAAAAAACGGGATGGATAGTAAATTGACATAGGAAAACCTGCCCCTTCCATCACCTCAGCTGTAACCATCCTTCAGAATTATGGAGTTTCAGCAGTATTAAATTTCTGAAGATCAAGAATGCAAAATAATAAAAACTTGCGCCATTTAAAGAAGGCATAGATAATAAAGCAAGTGCTTTATAATTTGAAATGATCTATTTCTTCCTTTGAATACCAATTGGTTTGCTCAGTGAAGTGGAAATTTAACTGTATCCATTAAAACATTAAAGCCCATAAATAAAAAATTAGCAATTAATTGTGTTGCCTATTTTTAAGACGTTGGAACTTAGTTTTTCATATTCTGGCCGTCTATCAAACTCAGCTCCATTACAGATGTCTTAGAGCTGAATTGATGATGATATTCAAAACTAAGGGCATTCTCCTCAGTAGTCCTACCCTGATGAAGGAACTCAAATGTATAGATGGCTTATGCGACTCTATCATTCTTACTGTGTGAATTAGGAATGTTAGAAATGTCAGCTTAATGAGTCATGCAAGAGTCTTCAATGTTCTAAGTCACTGGATCCAATTAATTTTCAAGTGAGCTTAACATGAACAATGAATACTGACTGAGACGGAGCAATTCAGTGGTTTTCTCCACACTGGCTTTTTAACTTCTATTTTATATGTAGGACCTAATAATGCTTTCAAATAGCTATCCAAGTCAATTATTAACAATGAGTGAAATTGCCAAGGAGCTCACAGTGTGTTTTTTCCACCATTTATTTACATCTGCAGTGAAATTATTCCAATTTGCATGAACAAATGAGGAAACAAAGAATGTAGGTGTTAGTGTAAAAAATTGTAATTTTTCCCCCCTTCTTTATGCGTGTTATTAGTAAAACTAGGGAGGGTGAAAACATGAAAAACATACGGATTTTTAAAATATCTCCATTGTATTTGCTTCACTGAACCTGAAAACTGCTTTGGTTTGGTATTATATTTGGCAAAATGTAACAAAGTAAATTTTGTCTCCAGTGAATGCTGTTCTTATTGAGCACTGTAGGCCCATCTCATTGGCTGGGCTCACAGCTGTAAAGGGGAAAAGCCATTTGCTGTAACAGGCAAGCTTTCCTTGATTTTTATGTAAATACTTTTTACCATAATCCTCAAATTTGGACCATTAAACTCTAGATTCTGATCAGTGTGTATCTTGCAAACAAACATGTCTGCTTAGGCAGCCATCACTGGTGGCTTTTCTTAGTTGCAGTTCATCTGAAGTTATTTATGTGAAGGCTCTCTTTCCGCATGTTGGGAGAATACCAATAAGCAGAGTCTGAATAAACTTGCTGCTTCAGTGGCCATTAAGGCACGTGACCTGCTATGGCAGTCCTGTTCTCCAGCTTGGGATACACATGATGCTGCTCCGTGCCCCCTGCCAACATTTCTTCTTGCACCCTTTGGAAAGGGTCCCCTGTCACCTCATCTTCCCAGTGGGTATGGATTTGTACCAAGAGAAAAGAACGTGAACTGAGGGTGCTGAAGAGTGTACACAATTTGTCCCACCTTGCTAACAACCAGTGGTCTTAGTAAGCAGAGATGGGCACAGAAGCTTTTTGGGCTGATGCAGAAAGGCAGCCCTGAGCTCACTGGTGGGAAGCTGTGGACCACCCTCGCGTGGACTCTCCTTACTCTCATTGAGGAAAAACAGCAAATAACCAAATGGTGGCAGCACTATAAATTGCTTTAGTTGTGCACTCCGTGAGAGTGAAGCCCTGGGCACCAGAGGGGAAAAAAAAACCAACAAGGGAAAAAGGAGAAGAGAACCAAGTAGCACACTGAAATTCCTTAACCCTAAATGCCCATGCCATAGAAACATTTTTGGAGCAAGGAAGACTGAAGCACTTAAAATCTTAAGTCTGAATGAGATTCATCTTGACTGAATTGACTTTTAGCGAAAGCCATCAGTGGTTTAGCAGATTTCACTGATCTGGAGTAATGCTGCTCCTGCCAACACTCTATGTATCATCAGAGAAGTGTCTGAGCAAGAGGTAAGGCTGACTTTAAAATCTTGTAAATACTGAGCATTTCAAGGCAAGGTCTGGGTTCAGATATATGCCCAATAAGAAACCCTTTCCTTTTGTCGTGGTGCAGACAGTTCTAGACATATAACCTGAAAACAGAAACTGTTAGAAACATAAATATAGCAGTAGGGGGGAAAAACAACCCAAAAATCCATATGCTGCCAAAAAGCATCGAGAAAACCCTCTGCTTGGAATACAAAACTTTGCCCAGGGGATTGCGTTTTAAGAGCCAAGTGACAAAATTTCAGCTTCCCTGTAAGTTAAAGGAGGATTAAAATAACGAATGAATGGAAGAGAACTGCACAAGCGTACAAATGAAAGTAGAAAAAAAAATTTAAAATGCACGGCTTATTTATGCCACCTACTGGATTCTTCCTGAAGTATCTTTTCAAGCATTTTAGTTGTCATGATGTCTGTCATTCCAGCAAATATGTTTGCACGGGAAACTACTCAACAAGTAAACTAGCTGAAATCTTGCTGATGACTCATGTGAGTAAACTGACATAGCTGGAGGATGAGGATAGCTCTGCACCTGGTTATTCTGCTACACTGATGGCTCTAGAGCAGCCAAGACACCCAAAGCTGCAGGCAAGCACTGAAGTTCAACACTGAGGAGCTTCCCAGCTACTATCAGTGCCTTGGGGAATGTGCTGGCAAGGCTTCCCTCCGTTGCTTGACTCCCTCTGGCTGTCTTTGATATTTTGTTCAAAATGTCCAGAGTGTTTATGGACACGTCCATGTTTTCAAACAATGCAGACTGGCAGTGTGCACACTTTATCTTTTATCCCTCACCACTCCTGCAGCTAACGCAGTTTTGGGAATCCACAACCAGCCCTGGGGATACAGTCTATAAAATGATCTGTCAGAGTCAAAAATATCTCCAAAACCCTCTGATTTGACCCACTGACATCAGAAATGTCAATCCCAGCAAAGTGATGCAAGGGAAGACTTTCAGTTTCTGCAATTTGAATGATGGTCATAACCAAGTCCACACCATTTGGGGCCTTCTCTTGTGGACTGACTACTTGCAACTGGGGCTTAACAGGAGTGCTTGAATGAGGTCTCTCTGGAGGATAGAAAGCACCATGAATGTCTCCAATGTTGTACCATGAAGGAAAAAGTTCTTTAAACGTCATTTATTAAAAGCTAATGCAAAGCATCAAGCAGCAAGGATCTGGGGCTTTCTTCAGGCTGTGATAGGCACTCACGGTTTCCAACACAGAGGCTCAGTCTGAGCAGAATTAGCTTGGAGTTAGCTGATCACAAAGAAAGAGACGCCTTCCTTGGCTTCTTCTAGCAGAAATAAATTTCTACCTACTGTAACTTATTGCCATCTGATATGCTGAGTCATGAAGCTGGGGTTATAGAAATCTTTATGCAATCTTTATAAATCAGCCTCACATAATCTCAGGTGCTTTCTGCTTCATCTCTGTTGAGTCACTCATTTGACAGTTGTCATTCATCTTAGATTGAGATGTAATTTAATAGTTTCATTTCAGCATGAAGATAGCGTCATCTAAAGTTGAGCCCAGAAAGATTTAAAGGTGTAACAGAGGAAATATTAATACTGTAAATAATATCTGTAAAGCTGCATGCATTTATAAATCACATAGTGCCAAGTTGGAAGGGCGGCCTATGTAAAGAAAAAAAAAGCATCTTCGCTTGTCTTCCCCTGCAGAGTTCAGCTGCTCTGTCACGCACACCAGCTCCAGCGGTGATGGCTACCGAGTTATCACCGCGCTCTCACTTGCCCCTGCACCTGCTGGGATCACCTGGCCACGCAGACACTGATCAAGGTGTCTTTATACACACTGCGGGATGTGAATGTGAGATTACCCGTAAAGGGGGGATGTAGTCCAGCAAGAAGCCAGCAGCCTCACCCTAAAAAGCAGCTGAGCAGCGGCAACTTGGGTGTTTTCTTCGGGCGTCACACCTCTCCCTGGGCCAGGCCATATTGGTCGCCTGCCCAAACTTGACCTGCCCAACCCAGGGGACCACTGGGCTTAACAATGGCCTCTCTGGATCGATTCCGCTTTGCTGTCTCAGACCTCGTCGGGCATCACCACCGCGGACACGGCCTGCGCTGGCCGCTGCCCGGCAGGGAGGGTGGGAGAGGCCGCAGGGCGGACGCGGAGCCGCCCCGACCGGGGTTCTGGGCGTCCTGCCCGGCGAGACCTGCGGGCAGCGCGACTGACCGAACCCGCGGTACCTGCGCCACGCGGCCAGGCTTCGGGCCAGGCTTCGGCCAGCACCCCCACCCCCACCCCACCGCGCATCCGACGGGGACCCGCCTGGACGGGGCCCGCCTTTCCCGCCGCAGGCCGGCCTGGTGGGGGAGGGAGGAGCGCAGAGGAAAGGGTAGCCGCTCACTCGGGGTAGCAAGGATTTCGCGGTCGCACGGACCCCCCGGAGCCAAGGGTGGGGGAGGCGCGGCAGGAGGGGCGACGCCCGCCTGGTGCTGCCTGCCCGCCAAAACGCGCGGGGTGGCGGGACGGGACGGAACGGTGCCGACCGCTTGCCCGGCTGCCCCCCGCCTGCTGCGATGCCCAGTGACACCCCGGCCTTCAGCAAGCCCCCGGACGTCGCGGGCCCGGGGGACAAGGCGAGCAGCTTCGGGAAAACGGCGGCCCGCATGGCGGCCGCCCCGGCGGACAGGGCCGCCACCGCAGCGGGGAAGAAGCGGCCGCGACTGCCCAAGTGTGCCCGCTGCCGCAACCACGGCTACTCCTCGCCGCTGAAAGGGCATAAGCGCTTCTGCATGTGGCGGGACTGCCAGTGCAACAAGTGCAGCCTGATCGCCGAACGGCAGCGCGTCATGGCAGCGCAGGTGAGTTGTGTCCGGAGCGGGGTGGGCTGTCCGCCCGGCGCGCCGCCGCCGCCGGAGTGCCGTGCCCGTCGGGGCCAAGCGGCCGCGCAGAGGTGCGCTGCACTGCGAGGCTGCGGCCGCGGGCCGCCTTCCTATGTTAGTGAGACTTCTAGCTGAATTTCTCTTAAGTTATTTAATTTTTAAAATTTTTTTCCCCATAAAAAATTGGAGATGCCCCAAAGGCGCGGAGGATTGCCGTCGGGGCGAGCGGCAGCGGTGAGCGCTCAGCTGCGCACCCCCGGTACGGCCGAGCGCCGCTGCCCCGATCCGGGTACCGCCTAGCCCCGTGGACAGCTCCCGGGCGGCTGGAGAATCTGCGTGGAGCGGGACCTATGCTACCGTCAGTGGCCGTTTCCCACCTTGCTTTTAAGTAGATAATGAATAATCTAGTCAGTTAATTTCTTATCGGGAGTATTTTGCGGTGGTGGTTTCAGATTCGGTGTAATTGCTTTTCCTGATGCTGTGTGGCTTCAGATGAGCGTATTTCTCACTTCTTTTTGTTCTTTGTTTCTTTTTTTTTAACGGCATTCTTCCCAGTTTTGTGTGTAGCAGCTCTGCAAATAGCTGTGTAGGTTGGTCATCTCATCAACGAGGACTTCGTATTCTGAGGGCTAAGAGAGCTAAGGCATCCTGTTGAGAGTAGGAATAACTTTTTTTTTTGTCGTCTCGCTGACGTCACAACTCTTTGTGATGTCCGTGTAGGGCTGTATTAGCCCTTTGGAAATGCATCTTGCAAATTTTTCTGAGGGGAGTCCTGGGCGTGTAATGGCTGCTGGAGTACTTGAGCTCTGCGAGGGGCATCGCACGGCGCCGTTAGTGCGAACGACCCCCCGCAGACAGACAAAGTGTTGGTGCTGCTAAGGGCGGTGATACCGGACCCATCAATTCGCAACTCCTGTGCGCTCAGAGCTTCGGGATCCTGCGTAAAATGTGTATCGGGCTAACAGGTTTTAAAAACTTAAGCAGCCCTGGATTAAGTCCTTTCACACTTTGTTATTCTGTTATTCAGTGCAGGTTTATGAAACGTCCTCAGAACTCAGTGGGAGTGAGCTTTCGTTCATTTAAACAATTCCTTCTTGGTGGTGGTATGGCAGTCCAGAAATTGCTGTTATGCAAAGTTACACACACTTTCTCTGCCTGGTGTGAGCCATGGAATAATAAACGTGAATCCCTTTGCTGTCTGCTTCGGGGTAGGGAGCACAAAGTGCACTGTTCCCTGTGCAAGTGCCCCCCAAAACAGACTCTTTTGCTGCTCAGCAGGCTCTGGTGATGGCCCTCCTGGGGATATTCTCTTCCCTGCCTGGTATTTGAAAGTGGCTTTGAAAGCCTCCCTAGCTAAACCTTATCTGTGTAGGAGTTACACATTGAAAGTCTGTCTTTCCCCCTTTTGATATATTTCTGCAGTAAGCCTCTTGATGCTGGTGGAATTTTACAGGTCAAGGTTATTGGCTTGTGAAGTCAAAGTGGTGTTTGCAAGTCTGCACCTTCTTTTTGGGATGTCTCTTACTGCAAGAGCTAATACTAGTGTCTATTAGCAGTATTATACGTCTGTATGAAGAAAAAGTGTTGCTGTTGAACATGGAAATGTAGGGATGGCCAAGATACTGAGGAGAATTTCTGGCAAGAAAAGCCCAGGATTCCAGTCTGTAATCTGGAACAGATTTCCGGGGCTCAAATAAAGATGCAAATCAGTCACCTGACAAGTAGCAGGGTAGGTGGCTGTAGCAGTGTCATATATACCTCCTAGACACATATGGCATGGGTAGACAGATGTGCTAAATAGATCTGCTAGTTCAGATGAGGCAGAAGGGGCTGTCTGTAAGCAATGAATATGGTTTGTCTGCACCTGTGTCTGGGCTGTGTAGTCTCCATGGGCTTGGCCAGTGCCAGCTAGGCTTTGGGACATGATCAGTGTTGGGAAAGAAATGGGAAGCTCCAGCTTCTCCAGGCCTGCCCAGATAACTGTAATCTTCGTGATGCTGTCTGAGGTGCTTGCAGGATGGTACCCTACATTTGCCATGCTTCTTCCATAATGGTTCTCTGTGTACAGTGTGTTGTATGCTGAAATTTCCTTGAAGGGCAACATTTCCATCAAAGAGCCAGCAGGGAATCTGACAGGAGAACCTGGAGAGAGCAGCAGATTGGAGGTATAAGCCCTCATGAACCCTGCAAGCAGTCTAAGTTCTTAAGCCCAGCAGCAGAGGGGAGGGTAGTGACTACACTTTCTACAGTGTGCTTGTCCCAGGAGCAGCTGTGTTGGGGGAGTGTAGTCAGCTGTAATACATCTTCATCTGGCCTCAGTGGACGAAGATGTGTCTGTCACCAGCATTTCATAGGCTTTTTCATCTGTGCTTGGACACAAAAGGGGTTGGTTTTAGATAACTTTATATCCTCCACTGCCTGCTGGCTGGACTGTGTGGCGGGCCTAGGGAGTAAGCCATAGGAGGAGTGGCTGAGGGAGCTTGGGGTTGTTTAGCCCGGAGGAAAGGGGGCTCAGGGGGGACCTTCTGCAGCAGCCTGAAAGGACGTTGTAGCCAGGTGGGGGTTGGACTGTTCTTCCAGGCAACCAGTAACGGGAGAAGAGGAAACGGGCTCAGGGTGAGCCAGGGGAGGTTCAGGCTGACATCGGGAAGAATTTCGTAATGGAAAGGATTGTCAAGCATTGAAATGGGCTGCCCAGGGATGTGCTGGAAAAGCCATCCCTGGAGGTGTTCAAGAAATGACTGGACCTGGCAGTTAGTGCTGTCATTTAGTCGTTATGGTGGTGTTTTGTCAAAGATTGGACTCAATGATCTTGGAGGTCTTTTCCAGCCTTAATGATTCTACGATCAACACTATTCAGAGTACAGAGAGTGAAAAAACGGCTTTGAACCTGAGTCTTTCATTGTTGCCAGTGTAAATTGTGCTCGGAACTACAGAGCATGCACAGTCTTGTCTTTTGTTCCCAGGTTGCACTAAGAAGACAGCAAGCTCAGGAGGAGGAGCTGGGAATCAGCCACCCAGTACCCCTGCCCAGTGTCCCTGAGACGTTCGTTAAGAAGAACAGTGGTGGCAGCTCTTGCCTCTCACTGGAAAGCAGCAGCCCAATGCACTCGACAAGTACAGCTATGACAGCCCCATCAGGTAATGTACAGAGAGTGATGCTCGTGGCTGGCAGCAATGGCCAGCACTGCTTATGCTTGCTGTTGGCACTTGTTCTCCTCTTTGCAGTGACAGGGTTATGGAGAGTCCTCTCCCCAACAACAGCGTTGTACTGTTGGTACATTTAGCAAAAGGGAAGACTCTAGTATCAGTGTTTCATATTTTAACTGATGATTATTATTACTTGAAAATCAAAATTTCTTTTATACGGACTGGTGCTGTAATAAAATTCAATAGAGTGTGTGACTGCAAGTAGAGAATTACGGTAAGTTTTTGTCCTTCGTCCCAAAACATGGACTCCTTGCCAAAGTCATGGTAAGTGGGTTTTAGCTGTCTGCGTAGCTTCTTCAAAATTGGAGAGTTTTCAGAACTCTGTAGTAAAGCCAAATACATAGGTGATGTCATTGACCCCAGCAGCAGAGATCTTCCAGCCTTATATGATTTGAGGTGGTGGCACATTGGTTCTGTGTGGCATGGTGTGATGAACTATGAAGTACTGATGTAGTCCTTCTCTTTTACTACAGCTTATTGTATTGCATTTAACACTAGTAAAACAAAACTCAAAAAAAACAATAGCAAAACCCACTATTTTTAGATTCAGTGAAAGTACGGCTAAGCACAGGTGGGACTTGAAGATGCTAGGCAAGTGAAGACAGTAGGCAATTTTTTTTTCTTACGCAAATTGTTTTTTCAGTTTTCTAACTATGCCTGGCAGATACAGCAATTGAACTTATATAAGAAAGAAGCTGGTGTAATTGATTTCTTCTGTATAAGAAGCGGGTGTAATTGGTTTCTTGTGGATAGACAGAAAAGAGGAAAAAGCAAACAAATGCAAATAAAAGGAAAAGGAAATTTCATTAATTTTTAATAATCTATACATATGTCAGTAATACAGGTCAATATACTTGCCAGTTAAAAAGATGATTCTAAAGTGGGCAATGCCTTGCATTAACTAATAAAAGGGCAGTGCATATGTGTGTCTGTCAAGTGATGTTATTCTGTTTCGCAGGCCGTTAAAAGTGTTGTCAGATGGATTTGTTGGATCTAGTGCAGACAGGCAGTTTCAGACCATTGTCGAGGAATTTCATTGGGAAGCTTTTAAAAAGAACTGCTTAATAAAGCAATAAATAGCTTTTTATTAGCTTTTTTGTTTTCATTATGTTAGTGTCACCTTTGAATTGATGCAGTTACTCCTTTTGTATTTGCATTACTGCATGCTGTGTCTATCGACATGGAAAAAGCTGGCTAAAGATTAAAGTAGTATATTCAGTAATGTATAGAGGTTGTGTGTAACTCAGGAGAACAAGAAGATCCTTGCTTACACAGAAAGACCAAAGAATGAAATAATTTTACTGTTGACAAAACTGGCTTAAGCTTTGATCTTAAAGTTTTTTAAATGACAATGTTTAATTTATTAATTCAATTTTAATAACTGCTAATTAATTGAATAAATTATGGTCTTTTAATGAAAAACATTGACCAAACAAGCTTAAGGTGATTCACGTGCTTGAATAAGGACTTAAAAGCATAAAAATGCATAATTTTAAAGTAATTTGAATTGTTTGACTATTTTTTGTCATAGCATTCATCTTTCTTACAGTGCATTTTGAGCAATTTAAATACATTGTTTCTCAAGCATTTTACTAAATAACTACCGTCTACTAAATAACTGTTTGTGAGTGATGGCATTTGAAATACACAGCCTCATCTCCAGAAAGATGTGATTTCAGTCAAGAATCAAGGCAGGGTCCAGAAAGATGTGATTTCAGTCAAGAATCGAGGCAGGGTCCACGTTGTTCTGGTGACCGTGTGGAATGTGGAATCATCTGTGAATGAATAGGAAATCAGGTTCATAGTTTTGCTCTTAGGCAGCTCAGTAGCAACAGACATTTGTGCTTAGCTCAGAGGTGACTACACTTGTAAATAACGTTATGTCCCTAATAATTTTGGTAAGTTCATCTGTTGAAAGCAGTGTCAGTACCCATGGGTTTTGATTTGATACCAGTGACTGCATGCTGACTCTGAAGCTGGAGAAGGTGCTCTGCGTTTATCCAGACCTGCAGGGTAGCTTTATCAGGTGTCTGAGCACAGGCTTTGGTAAGGAATACAGCCTAAATATCCTTGTGCGCTTTTTTTTTCTTTTTTTTCCTTTTTTTTTTTTTTTTCTTTTTTTCTTTTTTTTTCTTTTTTTCTTTTTTTTTTTTTTTTTTGTTAAGCATATAAAGATTTTTTTTTCTATGAGAAATTGCCGTGTGACATGAAGTTCTCACTTTTGGTGTTGGGTTATTTTGGAACCAGGTACTTGATGGATTCTTGTATTGCTGTTTTATTGTTTTATTGGTACCCTAAACTGCAAGCCAAATGAGAGACCCCAAAACTGCCATTGTCTCAGGTTGGTAGGCTGAGGTGCTGATTTTTCAGGAATTTACAGTAATTATTAAAGCAAGCAGAGAAAGTGAAACTCTTCATGGTGGGGGTGGGGGGGGAAGCGGTAGCTCCTGGGAGTGCAGCATGTCTTGTATGACTCACATGAGATCGGGCAAGAGGTGATTTGACAGTGGCAGTTCTGTTCCTCCTCTAAGGTTTTTGGCTTCATGAGAGCAGTTCTTTTGAACTCCTATCACACAGAACATTGTTTGCCAGCAGAGGAGTAATGTGTGAAGGAGTCACACAAATCAGACATAGTGCCAGAGAGAGAGTCATTGCTTGCTGTATCCATTTTATTAGCAGATCAGAAATAGTGTGACACCTGGAGACCAGAGGCAGTTTTTCAGATTCCATTATGGCATGCTGTTTATGAAAAAAAAATTCAAATTATCATGGTCATAGCATAGGTGTTTGAGGATTAACCATGTGAAGCATGTTTACTTTGGATGGAGTGTATCTTTCCACTCAAAAGCAAACTGGGAATTTGCAGGGTAGTTGGAAGGGAGCAGACCATGGTCTCAGGGCATTAGTAGAATGTCTTACAGACAAAATTTGCTGTTTCTGTGCATTTTCCCTTAAAAAGTTGTAGGTTTCTGAAAGAAAAGGCCATTTAATTGTACAGAGCAGCAAAAGTTGTTATCCCAGGACATTTGAAGTAATTGTCCATCCTTCTGTAGGATAGGTGTATCTTGTTAGGTTAACAGATGTACAGAATTCAGGAAAGACTATGGTGAAGCATCTAGTATGTGCTTTTCAGGCATGCTCAGTTTATAGCACCTGTATTCTTCACTGGTCTGTGCAAATTCAGAGCCTCTGCCATTTTAATAGTTAAAAGTCACCAGGAGGCAGAGAGGGGAGGCAAATGTAGTGGTTAAACACCTTAGAGTTTACTGTAAAAAAGAAAGCTGCTAACACTGAAGGAGGGAGTATACATTTCACCTTTCCTTCATTGTATTTGGTCCTCATCACAGACTAAGGCCATGTTTGGCATTGGCAGTGGAGTGGCTGCAATGTACATGACCAGGTGCCTGGAAGGTGCTGGAAAGCACCCCTTCTTTCTGCTGCTCGGTACTGTTGTTGGCCCAGTTTAGAAGCATCCAATATAGATGGGATTACTGTATGATGCAAAATGCCAGCTCCTGCTCCCGTGCTGTGTTGTGGTAGTTTCCTTGTTGTCTTTGCAATGACAGCAGTGTTCAGGTGCCTTCCTAGTATCACTTGTTGACAAACATATAATTTTCAGCAATTGTGAATAGTAAGCTTGTATTTTTATTTCCCTTTGTTACATTTATTATGTATGACAGAAACAATATAGTACTCTGTTTTTCTCTAAGGTGCTGCCTTCACTTTGAAACTCTTTGACAAATAGAAGGAGTTTTATCTGCTCATAAATACAGACTATACTGGGGTCATCAGTAATACAGTGCCTAATGTACGATAGTACCAAGAGATCCCTTTGAATTTGTAGTGCCCTAGCTGTCTGTGAAAACCCTACCATGCCTTCTTTCCTCTTCCTTTACTTTTTTGATCACTGTATTGTGATTTCAAAAATCGATGCCATGATGTTGCAGCTGCTGTGCTCCATAGGTGATGAGTTAAAAAAAATCAGTTGTTATAATTGAAAGATAAAAGAGCGTGGTTTAAAAAAAGTGAGAAATTTTCTTTTTGAAAGGAAGTTCTTTAGAAGTATTTATAGTATAGTGTCATGTGCTTTCAGAATTTCAGTTTCATCAGAAAAGCCTCATTTTAGTCAACTGATCATGAGAAAGCTACCATGGGCATTTCACTGTGAGAGTGCTTAGGGGTTGAAACAGGTTATCCAGAGAGGTTGTGGAGCCTTCATGCTTGGGGACACTCAAAACTTGGCTGGATGGTGTATAAGCAACATGATCCAACTGGGAAGCTGGCTCTGGTATGAGTAGCATTTGGGCCAGCTTATCTCCAAAGGTCCTTTCCAAATTAAACTGTTCTGTGAATCCCTGAAATTTCTTCTTCCTTGTTTTGGCATTATGTCAACATACTGAAATTTACATTCAGACAGCAAATACTGATAAGCATTTGCAAGCCTGTGAAAGAAATCCTGACTCTTTTGACCTAGTAATACTCAATGGTAGATTTTTTTTAATAAAGAGTTAGCCTCGTAGGGGTTGACAGCTGGTGGAGGGGATTGATAGTTCAGGTGGCAGCAGTCTCAGCAAGGCTGAGCAGTAAGAAGATGGCATTAGCTGCTTTGCCTGCCTGTGCCAGGACTAATATCATGACTGCATGCCCTCAGAGATCTTGGTGGGTCTGCAGTGGTTACCAGTCCATCCTCCTGGGCTCCTCTTTTCTGTTGGTCTCCTCATTACTTTCTAAGGATGATTTTCTCCTGCTGCACCCATGGCTGCTTCTTTACCAGCTTTAGTTGCTGGCTGCCTCCTGGTTCTGCCACTTCCTTCCATTGCTTCCTGGTGCTTTTTCCTGGCTTCTCCCACAGCCAACAAATCTCTGTTCAAAAGTAAGGAGTATAGTTAAGCATGACCTGTCTTTACTGGATTGTAGCAGCTAGCAAAGAGAGAAGTGTTTCGTCCTTCACCTGTGAACAACTAATCCATCATCATCATCATCATCATCATCATCATCATCATCATCATCATCATCATCTGGTTTTCTCCAGTTCATTGCAGTTAAGATGAGAAAAAAAGAATCACATTTGCATGAGACTCTTATAAGAGATTGTGGGCTTGGACTTGCATGTCTTGGATGGGCATGATTTCCACAGCACAAGTTAGATTTTGCCTTGGGAAACAGTTGCCAGAGGTGGTCTTCTGCCTGTATAGTAGTTTTCTTAATCACTAAATCTCTTTCAAGCTGGACTAAGTAAATATGGGAGCTTTGAACAATCTTTCCTTGATGTAGGGTAAAACTTATCTTTAATAGGCTTTTTAAATTCCTGACTGATAAAAGTATGCAATGAATGAAGCACTCCGCAGTGTGGTGGCTGTGGCTTTGTAATTTTCAATTCCTGTCGGAATAACGTGTTTTGCTCAGAGCAGTGTAAAAAGGCAGTGCTTGTGAAGCAAGAAGGGGTGGGCATTTCAGCTACTTTCTGCTGCTTTGGGTTCACTGTACTTGGGAAAACAGTAGAGGAGTTCTGAGCATCTCATTATAAAAGGACATAGGTAAATCTGAAAGGATAGAGGGAAGTATGACAAAAATGATGCATTGCTTGTAGAAAAGGAGACTAAGGGTGGATATAAACAGTCTATAAATATTTGAGAGGTAATAATATGGAGGAGGGGGAGGGATTATTTACAATGCTTGAGACAGCATAACAAGGAGCAACGGCTTGAAACTAAAAAAGGCAAAATTAAATTAGACACTAGACACTTTTTTTCCTAACTAGAAGTGCAATTAGCAGTGGAGTGACCTGCATAAGGACAAGGGGGTAAGTGAAGCATAATCAGGAGAGGTGTTTAGGAGTGTGTTAGATTATGATCTCAAATGATTAATATGGGGGTAAACTCTGATCAATGTGCAGGTTAAAGTAGATGACGGAAATCTCCTGCAGCTTTGTCATCTCCTATATGATTCATTGCCTCTAGCCATTGTTTGACTGTGTTAAATAAATCATAACGTTACAGGGTTCTACATCCCTGATTAGATGTTTCCAGTTAATTCTCCAGTTCTCTTGCAAAGCTTGCACTTTCCTTGCTCCTCTTTTCAAGCAATATTCCTTACTGCAGCTTTGCATGCGCACATGTGTGTTGGTGCCTGTGTTTTAACTGAGCTAATGTGAAGTGATGTACGTGTTTATTCAGTGAGGCACCAACTCTTGTCAAGAGTGGTATTTTTGTCGTATAGGTGGAACAAGGCAGAACTAGGGGCAGTTCTCAAAGTCTCTGAATTAAGAAGTTTTATTTTTCCCATCAGGCTTTCAGTCCTAAGTGAAGCTTCCCAGGAAGTGTAAAAACAAATAGAATCGGAAGCAGATTTGGAAAAACATCTGAGAAGATTGCTTTACTTTTTTCTGTGCACGTGGTAGTCCAAATCTTGTCTAGGGCTGTCTTCACCAGAGGCAGGGGCTGGGGAGAGCTTTATGCAGCATGCCAAGGAAGCAAGGGTGCCAGGGACCAATCATGACCTACCCAGACTTCTTACTTTGAGAGCGAAAGGCTGCTCAGCCCTGAGATGGAGGTAAAAAAACAACAGGAAGTACAGCAGTTACTTCTACCCTTCTTTCACATTTCAGAAGAGATTTTTTTTTCTCCAAAAGGATTTGGAGTAGACTTTTTTTTTAAGGACTTATTCATTTTCAAAAGCACTTCGTCATAGGGCTTTATGTGTTTTCAGCATCTTGCTGTCCAACTTTTCTCACACCATATGGGGTTTCCAGATGTAGGGCTATGGTTAGAGCAAGATAGCTGCCGAGCGGTGTTTGCTGTGTGCTGGACAGACTTTGCCATGTACACTGTCCTAGCACCAGATTTTCTTCCCACCTAGGCAGCAGGGCTGGTCAGCACATCCTGTTGTTCTTTGTGCCTTGGAAGCTCACTGTCACACTAGCATTTGCATATGTGCATTCAGGTTTAGAGAGTTATCTGTGCCACCTTGTTCTTTCCATTTGTTATTATGAACACTGAGATAACGAATGGAGCAGGAGCAGAAAATGTACTAGGGATTTCTAAGAATTTACTATCCGTGGGCACATTATTACACTATCTGCAGCTAACCTCTTGTTCCTTTCTGTGTCCTTGAAACAGTTATTTTAACTTCTCTGGATGTGTGGGGCTCTTTGTTTTAAAGAAAAGATGTGAGGAGTGAGGAGTACTGCACGCTTCCCTAACTGAGCACTGATTTGATTGCTTGCTTCTTGTTCTGTTTCACATGTTTTCTTGTACCTTGAAGACTGCTTTCATTTACTTAATTTATCAACTAACTTCCTATTTCAGCCTGTTTGCCCAATTTCCATTTGCAGTAGATTTGTCACTTAATATGGGAACTAAAATGCAGTTTTGAATGTTTCTTTTGTAGGAATGCTTTTTAATATGCTTCTTCTAATTTCTCTGTTTTATTGAACTTTACTAAGCTTTTTTCTGAGTTTGAGTACCTGCTAGTCTTAATCAGGGTTGTGAACAGCTCCTTTACTTAAATAACAAATACTGTTCCTTCACATCAGTCTTGTGTTTTCTTGAAGGGCTTGCAGAGTCAGATAAATACTGAGGTTCACTTCCTTTGCAGTGAGATTGGATGTCTGATTTTCTTTTATTTTTTTAAATTGCCCTCACCAGTCTTTATTCATACTATTTGATTGCTTACAGAATAAGCCACTATTTGTTGCTTTGGATGTCCGTAGTAATGGGTACAACTGAACCTCAGCAGATGTTAAGCCACTGTAGTTCTAGTCACTGCATTTCTGTCAGTTATGCACAAACAGCAGTCAT
The DNA here is from genome assembly GCA_036630365.1 of Acanthiza pusilla. Lineage (NCBI taxonomy): Eukaryota > Metazoa > Chordata > Aves > Passeriformes > Acanthizidae > Acanthiza > Acanthiza pusilla. The sequence goes on from JAXCHO010000007.1 coordinate 10,505,984, forward strand.
TAGTGATCAATTTGCATTTGCACTGAAGCAGATTTTGTGAGTGCAAGTGTTGTTGCATCCATGCAACACTGACAGTCATGTACAAAAGTTATGCATGCCCGTGTGATTCTTGCTTACTCGCTCAGGCCTGCTGAGAGTCTGCAGTGTTTTTTCACTACTCCTGATACTAGTTTTTGCATCACATATTTGGTAGATTGAAAAAACCCTCCTGTTATTTCTAGTTGGTCTGTTTTAGAAACCTTTTGGGTTTCTGTCATTATAATAGCTTATAACCAAGCATGGACTCCAGCTAATTCCAACCGTCATCCTACTCCCTTTATTATTTTTAGTGTAAGCCATAGTGATTTTATCCTAGTCATATTTCCTCCAAGGTCTTCTATCTCAGACACTTGTAAAGCTTTTCCTCCCTTCTAATGTTTTCTTTGATCTCTTGTTAATGACTTAAATCCCTTTAGATTTAATCCACACCGAGTTTCTTTCTCTGCCTCTGAATCTGCTTCTTTTCCCCTGCAGGTGTCTGGGCTGTTTTCCATCACTGTCCAGAAATCTAGTTTGCTTTCCTAATTTCATATAAATTTTAATTTCTTCTTCTATTTTTTTAAAGTTGTCTTGATGTTTACTTTTGTCTCCATTACTCGCTTTAGTAGCATGTTGGTTGTCTGAACACAAAGAGTTAAGTATTTGTAAATTTCCTTCTCAAATCATGTGTCTCAAGGTGAATAGTAACATTTTTAAATAGATATGCACACCCAGTAGTCATGCTCCCAGCTTTTATACTGAGGTTTGAAAATGGTCCTTGTTTCTCATGCTCCTAATTTTCTGAAGCACTGATTTTATTGGTCCTGATCCTGTTAGCTGTCACACATGGTAATAACTTAAGTTATTAATTAATAAAATTAATTAATTAAGTTAATAATTAATAAAATAGTGCCTAGCACCTTCACAGACTCGAAGCCGTATTCAAAGATTTTGAACATATTTTCTTTTCTGAAGCCGTTAATTTTTTTCCGATAAAGATTTGAATACAATCACTATAGATCTGTTACAATGACCAAAAGTGTAGGAAAAGAAAGAACAAGCATTGCCCCCCAGCTCACATAAAAAGATTGACTACTTTGCTGTAGTCAGTGACAGAAGACATTGAAAGTTGAATTTGCTGCTGTAGATATCTTATTTGAAGGCCTGGAGCTTAAATTAATTGTGGAAATAAAATACTATTTTCTGTAGGTTTTATTTCTTCTGCCATGTTAGGAGGATTGTTAAGTTTCATGCTAAATATTTGCAGCAGATCATTTTTATTAAGTGTACACTAAATGTGAACAAGATGTGCCTTCTCCAGTTCTACTGAAATCAGGTATTCCAGCTTCTCTTAGCTGGATCTGTACTGGGGCTCTGTGTAGGACAGAGAAACTTCTTATGCCGGGCTGCAGTCTTCTGGATGAAATTGCTCTCTCCTTGGTTTTTTTTTCGCACAAATCACATTTTCTTTTAAAAAATACAGGTTTGTGTAAAGATTAAAATTAACAAAAAATCTTAAAATTGGGAGGGTTTTAAATTGTGTTAGAAATACACACACTGAGTTAACAATAATTTCACCCATTATGGAATAATAGCTCTACATATGGAATATGGAAAGAAATACTCTTTTTTTTTTTCTGATCCTTGCTTTGAAAAGGACAGATAGTATTATAGCTGTATATGGAGATGGTGACATTTCAGTTCCAACAGGAGCTGAAATCCATAGGACTGGAGGACTCCATGCAGTATTAAGGAAAAAAGAAAACAATGCAACTTGGTTGAGGGTCTGTAGAGTCACCCTTACTGTGAATACTCAAGAACTGTCTGGACACAGTCCTGTACAGTTTGTTGTAGGATGACTCTGCTTGAGCAGGGTGGGTGGACCACATGACCCACTGCAGTCCCTTCCAACCTGACCCACTCTGTGATTTCCAGTCAGTCTTTCAACACTGGGGAAATTCCTAAATCTTGAAAGAAAGCTGACACCATGCCAGTGTTTCAAGAAAAGTGAGTGTGGTTATGTGGGTGGCTGCAAATATATCAGCCTGGCATCAGTTTTTTGAAAGTAGTGGAACAATCCACAACAAACTGAAATATGCAAGAAGGGGAGAAATGCAGCTGTTAAAGGATGTTCACACAACATGAATTAATAGAAGTTTATGGGTAAAAATTCTGTCAAGTTGGTAATCTTCCATTGTTATAAAATTGTTCAGTGAAGTGACATACTGATGCAATCACAAATCCTGCATTTGATTTTTGCATCCCCTGACACCTTGATTAGGAGCCTGAACTGACAGAAAATCAGTATTGTAAGTGTTGCATGGTTTTAAGGAGAATGATCCTGTTCATTTGCAAATGTAGGTATGAGTGGGGAATCTTAATACTTTTCTGTGTTTCTGGAGGCATCTGGCTGGGGCCTGCTCTTTGCTGTAATCATCCCATTGGTATCTTGGAAGGAAGTCTGGCATCATCACAGGTTGGTAGGTGATGGAAAAGTGCAAGTACTGGCAAGCACTGCAGAAGACACAAGTGCTCTGTGGGAAGGCTTGGTTAGATGACAGGTCATGTGCAAGCAAAAGCCATTTTAACCTGTACCAGAAGTGAAACATGGAGAAGTCTGCCCCCAAGAAATATTGTGAGTGCACAGCTGGTGGTCCTGGGGGATACTGTGCTGAATGAAAGAGGACGACCAAAAACTGGCACAGTCCTAGGCAGTTATGTGGTGATGGGAAGCTGGTGCAGTGGTTCTGGACATAGTGCTAGGGGGACTTCTTCCCTGGGAGCGTGGTGCATACCAGAAAGTGGGCTCAAAATGAGTATTGGAAGAGATAGTATCAGTGAACCAAAACCAGTGGAAGGTTAGGAGAGGGGACAAGGGAAGTACATGTGTTTCCCTGTTCATACTAGGTTTCTCTTTGTAGCTATTGATGAGGATGTAGCCATGGTCTAGATGCACCCCCCTGGACTTGAACTTGGAAGAGCTCAGGCAGGAGATGTAGGAATGGCTGAAAAACCAGAGAACATGTAACTGGCGTGAAAGTCAGCAGTTTATTTTACACTTTAGTGATCCCCTTAAATAAGCTTTATTTAATCTCCAGCATGATGGTTCTGATTGCTTATTTGCCAGATTATGCCAGCTACAGTTGAAGTTTTCTGTGTCATTTTATGGGGTATGTTTCATGTTGTGACCAGGAGCTGCATTGGGGATGCAGAATCCTATGAATTCACCATAGGGCTCAAACAAGACTATAGGAAATAACCCTAATTCTGAGGTCTCTAAACTTTCCCTGAAATGTGCTGTCTCTGTTGCATAACATTTATGCTAGAGTACCTCTTCCTGGCAAATTTTGGTTTTGGCAAAATCTGTTGTCCCACTTACAGCTGGGTTAGCCCTTCAGAAGTGGAACTGGAAAAACGCCATTTTGCTCAAAGACCACTCCAGAGTCATTCCTAGAGGGGAGGAAAAAAATACTCATTCCTTCCAGGTGAAATTGAGTATTGTTCTTCCAGTTAAGTAACCCTTGAGAAGCAGGAGAGCACAGATATTGGTGTCTTGGTGGATGAAGCCATTTCCTACTCCAGGACACCTGCCCTGTGCCTGCAGACATTGTGCCCGCTCCTCACTGGTGATGCCAGCTGAACTCTTGGTCCAGCAGCTGCACCTAGCAAGGGATTTTTCAGGACACCCATACAGCTCTAGTTGTCAGAGCTGCTGCAGGAAAGCTGCAGTGGCTGGTTGTGTTGTCTTGCTGTGGTGGGAGGAGGTGAAAAGTGTGGTAGGAGTTGGCAGGTGATAAGGCATAGCCGTGATAAAGAGGTGGAATGGATTGGTCCTTGTACAGTTCAGTTCAAAGGAAGAGGCTAGAGGCCTGCAAGAGGCTCAGAATTGTTATGCCCTTTTTTTGTTTGTTTGCTTGCTTGTTTTACGTGTGTATTCGTGCTTTGAGAAGAATGGTGTATATTTCTGGTTAGGGCTGGAGAGGTGCTGTGGTGTGGTGTCAATAAGGTGTTTTGGCTATGCTGCGTACTCCTAACATGAAGACAACAGCTGCTGTTAGCCTACATGGCTGATAAGGCTGGTACCTGATATTTTTCAGTCTCTCTCTCTAATAGAGCACATCTGAGTACGCAGGACTGTTCAGAAAGGTAATCTGAATAAGAAGGAAAAAGAAACCACTGGATTTGGTGTGTGAGCTTAAGGTAGGGCCATAACATTGGCCATTGAAGGAGGGAGGAAGAGAGTTTTCTGGAAAGCTTTCTGGTCAAAACAAATGGGTCTAAAAGACCCCTGTACGTCTCAGAAACCAGGTTCCAGGACAGAGTTCCCTCCTGCTCTGCAGACGCTCCTTGTCACCTATGTTTGCTGGCTTGTCTTGGTTGCAGAGTGGTCTCCACCTCCCCACAGTGTGAGAGGCGGCAGAGTGAAGGGCCAGAGATCTGCAAGCTGTGGAGAAACACAGAGAAGGGTTTTATCTTCACAGCAGTTCCTTGAGTAGCCATATCTTACAATCTGAGTTCGGGGTTGCTTTTTGGAGTCCAGGGTCTCCATCTTTTCAGTCAGCTCTTAGGGAGAAGGCTTTCACTGACAGTTTTGAAAGGCATGATACTGCATACCTTGTGCTACAGCAATTCGCACTGTGCACTTTTAGTCCAAACTAAATACCTGATCCTTGATGTTTCCTTTTATTTGTCATGATGTTAGAAAACTATGTCAGATTTGCTGATTCTTGGGAGGTTTGTTCATTTTACCATGCAGCTCAAAAGCACTGGAACCTCTTTTTTGTACTACAGTTTCCTAAGTCATAATTTCTTCAATACGTCTTTGCAGATAGGGATGTGAGTCGAGAATTTTATACATATAAGCACCTAAAAGAGAGGTTTCAAGATAAAGCACCCTCTGAAGTATATTGATAAGTAAGGATCTAAGGGGAATACAAAAGTCAGGATAACAGGGCATTAGCTCTCCTGTTTTCTTGAGGGCCCTGCTTGTCTGTCGCCTCCAGTTCTAGTGTCCTTACAAAGAAGAGGGACATAGTATGTGGACTTGTAGTGCAGTGAAGCTGTTAGCCGAAGCAGATAGTGCTGGGATGCAGATCACTGCCTGGTCTTTTTCTGGGAGCTTTGAGAGCAGAGAAGACAAAATCCTGGTTCTTAACACACTCACGTCAGTATCCATAAAGGACAATCTCTGTGAATGCCATATTGGACCAAATTTGTCTCTCAAGAACCTATACTGCATTAACCAAAGCTGTGAATGGGGCCTGGGGTGATTTGTGTTCTGCTTACTGAAGGAGCAGTAAACAGACTTCTGTGTGAAAGAGCAGGGATCAGCAGATTATGAAGCTGGGAAAACAAAATGAAATAGACTCCGTAGAGGGAGAGGAGAAAGAGAAAAGGTGGCACTGGAGAGGAGAGCAGCTGGCATCTTCTTCAGGGCTTGATGTTCAGGTTTAGCTGCTTGTTGCTGTCATGTTCATTAAATTCCTATTGAGAGACTCCATCCTTTTCCCATCCCCTTCCTTCTCTTACTGAAGAGGTTTCCTTTCCTCTTCTTATTTTATCTAAAGCAGGGAGTGGGAATGGGGAAGGTGTTCCTGTGTAATATTTTGTACGGTATCACTATGCAAGGTACAGATAATAAATGACACACTACATGCTTAGACAATTTACTGCCGGCTTTTGTATATGCTGTGACAAGTGCTCAAAAGGTCAAAAAAGCTTCCTTAACAAATTTGATAAGATGATGCAGTGAGCTGTAACAGCATGAAGTCCTGGGGGCCATGGACCAGAATAGAAGAAATAATTATGCATGGTAATGGGTAATTACAGATAATGGCCTTTTTTGGGGGTGGCAGAAAATTACACAACCCCACAGCCTTGCTTGAAATGAACATTGTCTAGCACATTAACTTTATATCAAGCTGAAAGTTCAATGCTGGAACCAAAGATAATCCACAACTTTTAATGGGAAGAGAACAGAAATACTCCTCTGAAAGGCAGAGCAAGTGTGCAGGTTTTGTTCCTTGGGAGGCAGAGTTTCTCAGCAGAAAGTAATTGTGCCAGCTTTCTTTGACATCTGAAGTAGCTCTGTCATGATTGTCTAGTGGGAGAAACACATTGTACCAGAGTTTCTGATTATGATGTTAGGGAGTGATTTCACACTGGCCTTGTTCAAGGCTGCTGTCCAACCTCAAAGCCAGCTATGAATTGAACTAAACTAATGCATTGCAAGACTTAATATTGCTAAACCAGCTAATAGGAGTGTATCAGTCTTTAGGTACTGAGCAAGGAGAAATTGTCAGGTATGGATACAACATTCTTTTGAGGTATGAAGGCAGGTGTTTCCTGACTGAAAATTTTTTCGTGTTTTAATGGCATAACTGTCCCTGCTGCAGAAGGGCTTGTGGGAAGGTATTAAAACTGCACTGGTGAAAACTGTCATTCTGAATTGAAAACTACGGTATCAGTAGCTGAACTTTGCTCACCGGGCAGTGCTTACCTGCTCTTTGAGTTAGTGTGTTACTTGAATAGTCACAGCTCTGTATTTCCGACTGCAGAGCCATGTATGTGCAGAGTTCCTGTAGGCATAGAAAAAACAAAACCCGCTGGTTTATACAAGAACTCATGCCAGTAAATGGGGGCAGTGAAATTCTCTTCATTGTCATAATGCATATAGAAGTCCATTTTCTGAAGCACACAATCAGATGGAGACTAATCAGGTCTAACGCCCACATGAGTAAATTGAACCATGCTACTGCATGGTCCCCGACATTGAAATGTGGCTCTGCTATCCTGATACATAAAATGGTTCCTGGTGTGCGTCTGTCCCAAGCTCATTAATAATCTCCCCCAGATTTCTGTGTGGTCCAGTAACCATTCCCAGTGGGCACTTTGTTACTACCACCCTGTTTTACATGTTGAGAAAGTCTAGTAGTATGGAGTCTATGTCATTTCACCTCAGTACCAGAGACTTACCCAGACATACTTAAAATACTGTTGTCAGCATATTGTAGCAAGATACAAAGCTGACCCTTAGCAGTACCAGCAGGAATAGAAAATGCGCCGTGCTTTTCTGCAGCCTTCAGATTTCAGTGTTTGTATTTCTCAGTATGTGTCCTTAAAAACACATTTGCGTCCGTGAGAAAGAGATGATGATAGAAATTCCTGTATATTACCTGGCATTTCTCCTTTCTCCTCCCAAGTGATCTATATACTGGCCTCTGCGTTGATTTTGCCATGCATATCTGCAATTTGTGTAAATCGCCATAGCTTTATTGAAGTAAATGGTCTGAGACTGGTTTACATTAGCTAAGGGCTGGACCAGTGTTTTTCACTGTGCTCTGCTAAGCGAAGGCAGAAGCCCATCATAGGTTACTGAATGTAAAAGACCTATATGTGTAACTGACCCCTAGTACTCACCTTCTTTAAAAGAAAATACCAGCCACCCTGAAATGAATTACTGGTTAACTACTATTAATATGCCATAGAGCTGGAGAGTCGTCTACACCGCTGCAAGATCAATAACAGTATTTATTGTGCATCATATTGATCTTCTATGAAAGAGTGGGCCATATTTCACACTGTGTACATAGTGCAAAAAAAGTAGCATCAGTTCTCTACGGGAATTAGTACAGACACAGAAAAGAACTTAGAGATCCAAGGGCACAGCTCCATGAAGGGGTACTGTTGTCTTGCTGCGAGAGAGTTGCTTGCAGATGGAGAGCCTGTGACAGCCCTACATAGTAGATTTGGTGTCCCAAAATGTGAGTGAGAGTTTCAACCACTATCTTTTTCTGTTGCTATTTATTCTAATTTCCGTACCTCCTTGTACAGGCTCTATCCCATATTTGATCATGTCCTATCTGCAACTTCCAAAATACTAAAATTTGTGTCTAATAGCAAGGGAAAGGCCCAGGAGCCATTCCTACTTTTTCCATCTAGAGAGCAAAGACAGCGAAGGCATGAGTGCAGCTCCTGCAGCAGATCTCATGTTTTGAAGTGCAGGTGGAGGGGCAGAGTGGATGCCCAACAGTGCAGCAGGGGTTGCCTTCTTGAGAGCTTAATTCCTCCAAAAATTACACCCTTGTGTGCAGGTGTTGTAATGTTGCAAGCTCTAAGGCAGGAGAGGACCCTCTTCTTGCCAGTAGAGCCATTCAGGTGTGTTGAATTACATTTGGAAGGAAAAAAGAAACCAGCTGAAAGCTGCTTTCTTAGCCTTGGTGTTCTCTGTTTGCTGACAGAAAACAGTCACAGGCTGACAGCCTCCCTCAAAGAAAACACTTTGCTGGTTGAGCTGCTGGAGGTGAGCCTGGAGGAAGATTCAGCCTGTAGGTAGGATCTAGCTTTACAGGTACGGGCCAAGGACCAGCCAGAGGAACCCCAGCTAGATAGTTACAGACATTGATTCCTGTAGATTTGTCCTTCTGTGTTCAGAAGCATGATGTGTCATGGGATTTAGGAAAAATTAACTCTTAATGGCTGTATTTCCAGTGCTGTCACAGGAGCCCTAGTTCTTCAAGAAGCTGGATGTGTCTTTCCCTTCATTTGAACTTTCCCTTTTCCCTTGGCTCCTATTTTTGTTGTTAATCTGCTGGGATACATCCCCGTGGTGTGGCGCTGCACCTCAGAAGGGTTGTGTGCCAAAGGTGTTACAAGGACCATGGATTTCATAGCTCTGGGTTTGTAAAAGAAAAATGCCCCACGTTGCTGACGCCTGGGGATTTATGCGTGTGGTGCATGGGCGGCTGAATGAGCCAGCTCTATAGACCAGCTTTGGAGACGGCAGCTGATGATAGTGTAAAGACATGGTGGGACAGCAGAAAGCAAGCAGAGGTGGGTCTGGTGGGTCTGTAACAGCCCTGAACTCTGAACCATTGGGGGATGTTGTGCAGCTACATAAAAGAAAATGGGTGGCAAGTCAAACCTTTGTCACCTCTTGGTGCCAAATGATGGTAGCCCAAACCACAGATAGGAGGTAGAAAGAAAAGAAGGATCAAAAAGCATTTTATTTTTACTCCTTCTTAATGCAACAGAATACTCCCACTTCATCTCTTCAGGAGGGAGCTATAGCACTAACAACCACTAGAATATCTCAGAAGCATCAGGAATGCTTATGTGATTTAGTGGATGATAGCTATGGGTAGGTTTCTGTTCTAGCTAGCCCATCTTGTCCCATTTTAGGAAGCCTAGTGCATAAGACCTTTCCAAAAGTCGCAACAAAACCCGATGCTTTCTCCCTCTCTTCTTTTAGCTGCTGGCACCTAGGGTGGCTCATTTTTCCTATGTATTACAGAATCAGAATCACAGAACTATTCAGGCTGGAAAAGATCATGGAGTTCAATCTTTGACCCATCACCTCCTTTTCAACTTGATAAGAGTTAGTGCCACATCCGGTCATTTATTGAAACCCTCCAGGAATGGCGATTCTGCCACCTCCCTGGGCAGCCCATTCCAACGCTTAACAAGCCTTTCTGTAAAGTTCTTCCTGATGTCCAGCCTGAATTGCCACTGGAGCACCTTGAGCCTGTTTCCTCTCATCCTGCCACTTGTTGCCTGGGAGAAGAAGCCAAACTCCACCTGACTAAACATCCCCAGCTTCCCCGGTTGCTCCTTGCAGGACTTGTGTTCCGGACCCTACCCCAGCTCCATTGCCCTTCTCTGGACATGCTTCAGCACCTCAATGTCTTCCTTGGAGGGAGAGGCCCAGAACTGAACACAGGATTTGAGGTGTGGCCTCACCAGCGCTGAGTACAGGGGACAATCCCTGCCCTCGTCTTGCTGGCCACACTGCTGCTGGTACAGGCCAGGATGTCATTGTCCTTCTTGGCCACCTGGGCACAGCCTGGCTTTGTTGAACCTCACACCATTGGCCTTGGCCCGTGATCCAGCCTGTCCAGATCCCTCTGCAGAGCCTTCCTGCCCTGCAGCAGATTAACACTCCCACGTGACTTAGTGTTGTCTGTGAACTGACTGAGGATAATCTTGATTCCCTCATCCCAGATCATGTAGGTGTAAAAAGACCTCATCATCCTGGTGTTAGTATTTTTAATATTTTTAAGCAGGAGCGGTCCTAATGATGCACTGTAAATTGAAAGACACTGCAGAGGTTTTGGAAGAAATGGCGCATTTGTGCAGCATAATATAGCCCAGTCAGGAACTCAGCAGACAACTGCCTTGCATGTGTCTGTCATGTGAAGTCTGTATCCCAGCAAGGAATGTGTTGGAGGATTTTGCTTTTGCCTTGTCTTTTGCAACATGTAAAGCAGAACAGTTGGAATGCAGCTTTATTTGGGAGGTAAATTTAGGGAGGGGAGTCAGGTTTGTGTTGTGCCAGTGGTCTTAAGTTCTGATTTTGTCAAAGACACAGACAAAAGGATGAAAGAGATTTGCCCAGAAGCAGAATAATAGCAATTAAAAAGATTATAAAAATGAAAGTGCAGAAACTGTGAAAAGTCTTCTGTGGCATTGCAGGCACTTCTCTTCTGTGTGCAAATTTGAGAAGTACTCCAGATAAACAAGGCCAGCTGGCTTGGTTCTGCAGAAGAGTCAGACAAAGGCGGCATGGAACACTCTTTGCTAATAAATACGTATAGTTCATTGATGTCAACAGAGTATCAGCAAGAATGGGGGCACTGTGTAATTTAGTGACTTTGAAGAAGATGATCCATGGTTGCAGAAAGCTTTCATTACCACTGAAGAAATGAAACACAATTGCATTGTAAATGGCAATAATTGGTAAAATTGATTGCATCTAGTATGCAGCTAATACACAGTACAGTCATGACTCCGAGAGGCTGGTAAATGCCACCATATTTCTTCTATAGGTAAGTGGCCAAGATACAGGTACACCAAGAGAAAGATCCAAAACAAGCTAAGCCTTTAGGGGTGTTATTTCCTACATGCCTGTTGCCCATGCTCCTTCATGGGCATACTGATAGCTCTTGGGAGCTCATCAGGGTGGTTTAAGCCACTCTCTTTTCTCCTCCACATAACAGTTGGACAACACCATGGGAAAAGCAGGAGCTCCTTACAGTGAACTGGTACAGGTCAGGGTTACAGGTCTGGTTCTGTGCAAACTAGAACCAGAGCTGCAGATATGGCGGGTTTTAGGTGTTTAATTTTTTCCCTTAAATGTATGTAAGATTGTAAGATATAAGATTCCCTTCCCATAAATGTATGTAAGATTGTTCTTTGTTGTGTCTGGCTTGGTGATGTAACTGATGCTGCATGTCAGAGAGGGCTTGTCTGTGCAACAGTACCAACAAGCACCTTCCATTTTTCATGCTTGCAAATATTGCAGTGCACTGGTTGACAGTACAATAGGGAAATCATGGCTTAAAAACATTGTCTGAGAAACACCCTCATCTTAGGGAATGACAGGGAGACAGACATTGCGTGTGGGCAGTGCAGCCAGCTGACCTCTGTTCTGAAGGCACTCTAGAGTGGATACAGCAAGTCACAAGCCATGCCCTTCTCCTCCTCCCCTTTTGCTAGTGATGGGGGATCTTGTTCTGCTCTGTGATATTGTAGGTGCACAGGGGCTAAATTCAGGTATGAAGTCTCAGCAAGGATTGAGGACCTCACTGCTCACAGGTAGCACGTGGGTTTCTGGGACACCTAGGCTGATCAAGCAGTACTCCCCAGCTGCAACTTCTCTTACCTTGTGGCATATTCCTGGAGGCATGTTCAGGAAGTGTCCTCTCACCTTCAGGACACTGGCTGGGAGGAGTAATTTTGTTGCTAGATCCTTTCTGCTTCCAGAGAGTTAAACTTGGCACACTGTTATGGGTTAAAAAGTAATAGGTGACTGCAGACTTGGATGATGTAAATCATTATCCCCATCAGTTGGTGCTGATTGAGGCTTCAGAGCATTGTCTTAAACTGCAGTTGGTTTTGTCTGCTTTTATGCAGTCTGTGGTGTGTGTGGGTGGCAGTCTTGGACTTCAAGTGTTGTTGGTCTACTTGAGCTTCCATCAAACACCCAGCCCTGTTTCCTTTTCAGCTCCTACCTCTTCTTATTTACCACTTCATGTCCAGCCTTTGGGAGGAGTAGTAGCTCATCAGAAGGTGAAAGGTAATGATCTTTTTTTTCTTTTTCAGGGGGACGGATGCTCATTCAGGACATCCCTTCCATCCCCAGCAGAGGGCACTTGGAGAGCACTTCTGAGTTGGTCGTGGACTCTGCCTACTACAGCAGTTTTTACCAGCCATCCCTGTATCCTTGTTACAATAACCTGTACAACTACTCCCAGTACCAGATGGCGGTGGCCAGTGAGCCTTCCTCAAGTGAGACAGGCAGTACAATTGTAGGGTCGGCCATGAAGAACAGCCTTCGAAGCCTTCCAGCAACATACATGCCGAGCCAGTCAGGAAAACAGTGGCAGGTATGATTTTACAGAGGTGTTGCATGGAAGAGTGAGGTGGACAATAAGCTGTTTCTTGGGCCTGTCTCTGACCTCGTGTTTGCTGGTTTCATGGCAATGCAAAACCAGAACCATATTCCAGGGTGGTATTGGGACCTATTTTAAGGAAGTTAGACAGGATGGGTGGTTGCAATGCAGCACAACAGAAGCAATTACATAGCTGGACACTGATAATGGTATAGACAGATTGCCACAAGCAGAAAGGGCACTCACTTGATTTTATCTCACAGTATTGTGTCGCAGTAGATTATGGATTGTTTTCCAGAAAAAGAGTCCAACTCAGCTGTCCCACATAACATCCTGAGAGCCTCAGATGTGGTTTCTGGGAGGCTTTGCTCTTCAGGAGCACATTCTTTTTCATGTTTCCTATCTGAGGCGCTGAGGTGACCCAGGAGACCATGCTGTTGAGCAGTGCTTTGGTGGCATTCAGTTGAATGTGACATGGCATATTGCTAATTGTGTGTCAAACCAGAGCTCCATGTACTTCATTAGTTAGGATATAAAGCAAATCAAGCCCCCTCACTTCAGGACTTCAGAAGTGTAGCCTCCAGCTCAGTACCAGTCAGAAACTGGAAAAAGGGGAAATCTGCCAGTGTGGGAGATTCTTGGCAAAGTGAAAACATTGCAGTGACTCTGAGACTGTTTGGTTTTGAACTGCAGAGATGCTTTTTGTCTGAGGTTGAACAGGTAAGGCTATACTCTCTGAGTATGTGTATGCCTGTGTCCCTTGTGTAAGGACAGGAGAGGGCAGACCTCTTTTGTAGAGCCTCAAGAGAGGGCAGGCTGCTTCAGCAGAGGCTGTGTTGTGAAAGCACTCAACAATGAAATGTCCACCAAAACTTCCTTGCACAAGGGAGCAGATAGGTCATCCCGTTTGCTGACTGAGAATTTCTCTAGCCAGGTCTCTCTGGCACAGGGACCGGCTCTGAAAGGGCATTTTAATTTTTGGTACCGAGGAGCTGAAACTAACACTGGGGTGATTATAATTACTGGTAGCGTTTATCACTATTCCATGTCCTTTTTTTTTGCCATGAGTACAGCTGGATACAGGATAAAGAGCTGTCTCTCTTCCTTTTGTGGTGCAAGCCCACACCATGAGAACTTTATTCTCTCAGTATGTTGATACATGAAAGTACACCTTTTCATTTCATTGTCTCTAGCTGGTGGATTTGATCACCAGACCAAGGAGAATATTAGTCAAGGCAAGCTACAGGATTTGGTGCATGGTGATGGCGTGAGGTGCCAAATGCTTTTTTAACTTTTTAGTTGATTGGGTTAACCTGGTATGGCAGAGTATTTTAGATAGAAGTTTACTTCTCAATCATCTTCAGCACTTGTCTTGCTGATGCATTGAGACACCATCACAACACAAATGAAGGATGGCAACATTTGCCTTGTGGAAATGTTCTTGTAGGCTGCTAGCACATAGCACATTTGAGAAAGAGTTACGTGAGCATGTTAAAATATGTTAAACTTAGAATTAAGATGTGGTGTTCTCATGGTTTTGTTGTCACATACTGTCATTTGTTTAAAATGTCTTGACTTAGAGACTTTTTGAGACTGTGTCTCACTTGTGAGATTTCCTGTTGCTTGTGGAACCTTTGACACCCTTTAAAGAAATTAAAGTAGTTGTGTAGTTTCCATTATTTTTCTCTTCAGGCCCTGCAGAAACTAACTTCTGCTTAAGTGTCGCTCAAATTAGTGAGATACTGAAGAGGTAAATATGGAAAAAAAGAGGTGGTTGTTGTCAAAAAGGACCGTTTTCCTTCCAACAGCAGGCTCAAAGCTGTGGATTTCCCGTGTGGGATATATCACAATTCTATTCACCTTCATGTGAATTTAATTGTCTACCTCATCTAAGATCTTATTTTTCTTCAGGGCAAACCTTTTGGGATCCCTCAATGCTGTTTTGGTTAGGTGTCTGTGCAGGGAGAATAAAGGTGCTGCCTTTTGCCTGCAGAAGTGATGTCTCCCCAGCTTCTAAATGTCCTAAAAGCAGGACCCACTTCTATGCAGTAGAGCTGAGGGTAGTTCAAGGTCAGTGTTAAGTAACCTACAAGCTGTTTCTCAGAGTGATCTGCGAGTAGAATTGTTATTGCTGGGAGAGTTACGAGTCATAGGATTTGCATACTCTTTTGACAGCATAACATTGTGCAAATAATCATAACAAGTTTTAGTGAGAGCTAGGCTAGAAAACGTTTGATGGCAGTGGCTGCAGGGATGCTGAGGTTGTAAAACTGTGTGTGGCACTGAAGATGGTTTGTTGTAAGGGGAACGAGGTCTCAGCTGCTGCACATGGTTAAACATCGATTCTGTGCATGCAGGTTACCAGCAAGGGAAGATCACAGAATTAGCATTAAATGGAGAAGGATGAATAACTGATGAGTTTTTCTGTCAAGCACAGTAAGGAATTAAAGGAGAGTTTCATTCAAAGCATGGTCCTCAAAGAGGAATCAGATGTTCCTTACACCTTCAGGAGATTTTGCTGGCAAACGTGTGTGTGCTGATCCTCCCCAGAGGAAATACGTAGCTGTTACCTACACAGGGACTTCTGCTGTGCTTCTTGTACTGACTGAATTTATTTTTCACATGTACAGGCTTTCTTAACCAGACTCCAGTAGGAGTGAATCTTCCTGTCTGACCTGTCTTGCTGTAACTCTTTTGATCAAAGTTTTTCATTCTTCGTCAGAATCGTAGCTGGGCAGTGCCTGCTGTAACCGTATCAGGGCAGCTTGCTAAGGTGTGAGCTCACAGGGGGGTTTCTTTGATGGTAGAAGTCACCGGTGTGCTCAGTGGAAGGTATTCTAGTTTAAGATGGGTAGACAAGACACCTGGCTGTTTCAAGTTCACTTGGTGAAGGCTCACTCCTCCTGGAATAGCTTTCACCAGACAGGGAAAATCTAACTTCTGGATGCAGACAAGGCCTTGAGCAGCCCAGCTGTCTGCTGCTTCAAAATTTAGGGAGCAAGAGAGAATAGCCAGGGAGGAAACATGTGAGTGTGTGTGGGATGAGATGAGGATTAATGCATCATTGAGCATTGGCAAATAAACTGAATCACTGAATCTTTAATGTAGATTAATGTCAGATTTCATTAGTCTTTGTTCTTTGCAGAGGTTTGCATGCTTGACTGCATTCATAGAGGTGCAAATATTTTATGTATTTGTCTGTAGGTTTTGTTCATCTTTATACAGTCATACCAGAAGCTGTATCCATCATGATTTGATAAGCATAATGAAGATTGTTGTTTTGGTTGAGACTCCTTCGGTCATTTATATTCTGCTGCTCCTGACAGCTCTAAGGCAGATAATCAGATATGTCTGGTGTTGCACCTGAGGAAGAGACAAGCCTAGGCTGGGAGGAAATGTAGCAGATTTGGTGGTTACTGTACGTCTCCTTTTGCTCCAGTCCTGTGTGAGCATCTGGAGTCTCCCTTGAAGCTCTTGTAATTGCTCATTACAGTGGGAATTTGTGTGCATTCAATCCAATTAACAGTAAAATCAGTTTGCCAACACAGGTACTGCAAGTCAGAGTGGGTTGGTGTACTTGGAAGTTGATGCTTCTGAAACTGGTCTCACTGCAATAGGAAAATATGGGGTGATTGCTGCCTTTTCTGTCACAGCAGAAGTAAAACCTTGATGGACCTGTCTGAATCTAATCAGACTTGATTTTCTAAGCTGACAGACTGCTGGTGCGTGATCCACAACACAAGTCTAATCTGGACTCATTGTGAGTAAAACTCAACGAAAAAAAAAGGGTAAAACTTCTGGTTCGTACAGCTAAACCATTAAAAATCAGCAAGATACAGAATGTGCCCTCACACCTGGGGACCAGTGGCTGCTTTTTCCTGCTCCTGGGAAAGATTAAAGCTGGTGTGGAGGTTTTGGACACATTTCAGAATTCCATGCAATTCCTTTTTTTTTTTTTTTTTTTTTTGGCTTTTAATGCAGCTTGGCAAACCAGTATTCTCACTTCTAGAACCTCAACTTTTTTGTTCTTTCCTTATACCAGTTTAGAGGAAAAATAAATTTTTGTGAGACACTGGGGAATTTTAACTCTTTTTCTAATGTGGGTTACCATTTGAAAATGAAATATTTAGTATTGCTGATGTAGGAAACTGGTTTTTTAAGGATTCCTTAGAAGTACTGAACTTGAAAAAATTGTCTTTTATTAAATCAGGAAGAATGTGGCTGTGATAGGACATCTAGGAGTTTGGAGAGTAACCACTTGCTAATAAAAAAAGATGGCTCTTTTCAACTTCCGCCATCTGCTTCTGGTTTCTGTCCCAGCTTTTCCTCCAAAAAGCCTGTCTCTTTTATAGAAATTTCAATCTTACTCTCCAGAAGTCAGTGTAAAATGTGTGCATGTGTGTGTAAATATATACACATTGTGCAAGTCACCCAAGACAGTCCCAATTTTATGTGTAAGCAGTGAATTATATACTGTATTCATAACATACCCTTCACACTACAGATTTATGCTAAAAGTATCCTAATGTTTCTGACAGCTCATGTGTGACATGAATGCAATCCATATTTCTTGGAGGAGCTAATCTAAGTGGTTTATTTTCCAATACTGCTGATAGGGCTATATCTCTAGGTGTCACTGCAGCTGAGATTCTGATGGTAACATATTGTTTATGGGTCACTGCCTTTGTCTAAAAGAATAGGTTGGAACAGAATAGCAAAGGTTAATTAAGTTTGTCTATCAAGGAGGGACAGATATAGATGTCTCTTGTATTTTCTGTGCTAGAATCAAAGTAAGTCAAGGCAGGGTATCATAGACTCATTTTTTCCTTGTGCTGGAAAACATGCTTAGCTGGTTTTAGGAACGAAACACCATGGGCAGCGTGAGTTCGACAGTAGTTGTGAGGGGTCAGCACATGGGTAGTAGCCTTGCAGGGTGGGAGGCGAGCAGCAGCTCTGGTTTAACTGTGGAAACTGAGGCAGGGAAGTGTTAAATAACTCGCCACAGTCACACAGCTCTCACGTGACAGATGGAGATTACCCCCGTCTGAATTTTTATTTCATTGCCCAGCGGATGCCTTCTTGCCCTTGGCAGAAACCAAACTGTGAATTCTGTTGTTTGCAGTGACACAAATGCATTTTTATGCCCACTTAAATTGACTTCAAAATCAAGACAGAAGGAGGAGGCTGTGTTAAACTTTAAAGAGTTTCTCTGGTGTTTCCATAGTTACTGAACTTGGTTGAAGGAAGCTTTTGGTGAGTCATGGGTGAGATAGAAAGATGGAAGTCTTGGGTAAAGTGATTTGGCCAAGATCATGTGGCACACCAGTGGCAGAGCTGAAGGATTGCACTTTGATCTCCTGTGTTGCTTTGGAATTTTTGTAGCCCATGTCACCCAGGAGTAGGATCCATGACCACCTCCTGTTTGTCCTCCTTGGAAATAAGCTCCATAGTCAGGATCAAATCTAAAGTGTGAAGATGCTGCTAAAATAACATTGGCATGCTCACAAGGAGATTGCGTCTGGCAGCTTCTGCAAATAAAAGGATTACACAGCTGATGTTTTACCTAAATACCTATCTGGGAAGGACAGGACCATTTTCTAGTCTCAGGCTAGAGAAGTGAGTCGCCACTTGGTGCCTGCTTTGATGCTTTTCTTGTTTGTGGTTTGGCCACCTCTTCTCCTCAGCTCTTTCTCCATGAAGAAGGTATGTAGAGGTTATGGAGATACTGCCAGAAGCTTGGAAGGAGGAAGTGGGCTTTACATGTTCTTCCACCAGCTGTTGAGAAAGGCTTTTTAAAGGAACGGTCTGATGCAGGAGCATTTTCTTCATGTTTTCTCTGGATTTTGCTATGTATTCTGTCACTGTTGGACATAGCTGGAGGGCTGCACTGATGGTTTTGCTCAGTGATGAACAACTCCTGTTGCCAGCTTGTCTGTGCGACGGCAAACTAGCTGCCTCTCAGTTCCTCACAGTGGCTTTACAAGGCATAAGGAAAGAATTTCCAGTACACTCATGGTCTCCTAATCAGACCATATTTATTTGTTCATGAATGGTAAGCATCCCACCATTGCTTGCAGTACATCTTTTAAAACATTACTGGGTGTGTGGTGTGTTGTGCAATTTAGGAGAACCTGTAAATGTGGCCAGCTGTGCTGCTCCGATGATGTGTGTCTCCCACTAAAGTCTGTGAGGTACTTGGTGAATGCTGCAGCTGGAGCAGGGCACAAGCAGTGTGTGGCTGGAAGGGAAGCAGCTTAGGAGCTCGGCTTGCCCTCCCCTTCCACAGCTCTTGCTCACCTAAAATATGCCTTGTTCATTCAGCTTGTAGTCTGGAGTGATACAAACCAGAGTGGTTTGTGGGACTGTCCCAGCTCATGTCTCAGCTTTGTTGTAGGGCTGGAAGGGGCAAGGGAGGCAGAAGGAGACACCAGAAGGCCAGGCATTCTCCTCCTGTGATCCTTGCATGACCCCAGCATTCTTCCTGGACAGGACCTAGGGCAGAATCCCAAACCTGGTACCTGACTGTAGCATTTGGAAGGCTGAACTGCCCCAGGCTGGAAATAATCTGAATATTCCAGGGCCTTCCCAAGGCTGTCTTGGTATCCCTTTCTGGCACCCAGAAACCTGCAAGGATTCCACAGAGCTGCAGGAGTTAATACAGAGCGAATGTCCCTTCTCGTGAGGTAGTGGTCTCCTAAGCCCCGTTTTTAATGCAGTGCTAAGGTCAAGAATTTTTACAACTGGTTGTTTTTTTATTGTTACTGTAAAATAGGATTGCTAAGCACTATAAAAAGGAAACCTTATGGTTCAGATTTACTGTGGTGTGGATTCTAAACAGGTTAATAAAACAAAACCAAAAGCTTTTAGATTTTCTTCAGTGGTTAATACACAGCATATTCTTTGCAGAGCCAAGCCTCTGGCTGTCGGTCGAACTGTGGTTCTTAGACTTGGTGTGGGTAATAAGATTATAAAACATGTCTCTTGCTAGCCAGCTACCACACACTAATAATAATAGTAGTAATAATTCATTGCATCTAGAGATTTTAGGTGAGTTGGTTTTTTAAGAAATGGAGAAAACCCCTAAAAAAAGCTTTGAAAGGAGGCAGATCACTGCATCCACTCTACAGGGAGGGGAAGTGTGCGCATGATCGGTTCAGTGCCAGAGAGTGATCCCTCCATTTTGTTACAGCTGAAATAATGCTGTCTCCTGCAGGCAGCCTTCTCTCAGTCGTATGTGTGCCACACATGGCATTGCACAAGGGAGGCATGGAGGTGTGAGGTCCATGGATGCTGCCCTGCCCCACCAAGGGAAGGAAGACAGAGTATGCAACACAGCAGGCAGAGAGGAGTTTGCTAACTTTTTTTTTTTCCCAATATTTCCAGAGCTCTTGAGCTTTGCAGATGTGCAGGTTCAAAATGCGCTTCTGACTGTGCTTTTGGGCAGTTTGTATTGCACAGAGGCTGCCTGGGTTTTGCTGAGGGAGTCTTGTTTCCAAAGGGGAGAAGTGCCCTTAGTCAGAAGAGAAGAGGAGATGTCAGTGGTTCTTTTGAGTTCAGGCTTCCTCAGGACTACTCATTAAATTTTTGAAGAGCGATTTACTATTAATTCTGAATGAAACTTCAGTGTGTGTTGAACTTACTCTACACATGGAGGTAGAAAACCAAAAATTTTAAGTATTGCTTTAATATATAATAGAAAAACTCTTTAACTTTCACGGGCTGAAAGCAAGTCCCTCAGTACATGTGCAAGTACATGCAACTATACTGCTGCAGAAGTCAAGCAGAGGTGCACCTCGCTTCCTGTGAGCAGTCACCATTCTCTCTCTCTCTGCACTTAATCGCACTGCAAACCTGCCTCAGAGAGTACCAGTAAGATTTTAGGTGGCTTGGGCCACATTGTTTCCAGCTAGGCATGTGAAAATGAATATGGAATTCTTGTGGGGACCCCTGGAGAACAAGGAATGACTGCATTATGGCTGGTTCTGGGAGATGCCGGTGGCTTCTACTGTGAGGACCAGACCCTGGAGGTCTGCTATCATGAGCCATCTGGGACAGCAGGTTCACACCCAGCCTCCCTTGCTCCCTGGCTCTGAGCTTTGTAGCCTGGGAAGGGCTGAGGGACAGGGCTCCAGGCGCAGCTGGCTGGGACCCGAGGGAGCCACAGTGGAGGAGGCAGAGCTGCACCAGCTGAGGTGAGACGTAGCTAAAAAGGCTGTCAGGCATGTCTGCTTATACAGACATTGTGTAATGGCATAGCTGGATGTGCATTATTGTTGGCACTGCTGCTGTCATAATTGGTACTAAAGTCTGATATTTTGTCTCTGCCCAGAATCTTTCAGTCTTTCAACCATTCACTTCCCAGCATACTTAGGGAAACCAGCTAATGTTATCTTTTCTATTGAAAGTGTTAATCTTATGAACTGTTTTGGCTGCATTTTTGGAGCACAGAGGCCGCATTGCATTGTAGGGCTTTGTAACAGATGTTGTTTGTAGTTGGTAGTTCTTTCATAAAACACAAATTTAAAAAAGCATTGCCGCTTCTCTGAGGAGATGCCAACTCCTCAAGATGCCAAGATAATTTTGGATGATTTCCGTGCATTGGAGTAGGGTAAACTTTGATTTTTGAGTGTTGCCACTTTGCTGCAGTCTGCAGAAAGAAGTAGGGATTATGTGGTGGACACTGTGCTGACATGGCAGATGTGCTGGCTGGCTTCCAGCTGTGGCTCCACTACTGTCTTCCTATGTGGTCTAAATACAATGTGCTTTTTTACTGGTAACTCAGGGAAATATTTTTGCCATCTAATGGTGTTGTAAGAAAAACTGTTTGTGTGTGTGGGTGTGTGTGTGTGGGTGTGTGTGTGTGTATTTGTGTGTGTGTTGGTTGTCTAAGAAAAACTGTGTTTGTGTGTGTGTGTGTCACTGCTCAGTGCCATGGAACATATCCTGTGAGAGTCAGTCGATAGGACTGTCCTTAGCCACCCAGTGCAGTTACCACCACAGTCTGAGGTGGGTCAGTCTTTGGGGAGGTGTGGGAGCTGGATGGACACGACCTCTGACAGTAGCCAGGTGTATGCAGTTGTCTGTGCCATAAGCTGGGGACTTGGCAGGAAGCTGCTTGCAGTGGAAGATACTTGCTTGTGTGCCAGATGCATCTCCTTCTGCAGTAAGATAAAACAGCCATAGGCATCCTGCTGCTGCTGCTGGGTCACATTCCATGCCACGCCACGTGTAGCTGGTCAGTGTGGGCACACAACCCACTAAATCAAAAATCCAAGTCCAGCATGCCAGAATTTTACTTCCCATCCACCCACTGTAACTTCCCTCAAAGCCATTGCAGGGGTGGTGGGGGTGGTAGTGGGGTGCCCCCGTGGCTCTGGGTCCTGGCTTTCACTGGCTACTGTTGCATTTCTCTCTCCCAACAGGTGAAGGGCATGGAGAGACACCACGCCGTCAGCTCCCAGTACCATATGAGTTCCTACTACCCGCCCGCTTCCTACCTGGGGCAGGGGGTTGGTGCTCCCATGTGCCTCCCCCAAATCCTGACCTCTGAGGATATCCCTTCCTCCTCGGAGTCAAAAGCAAGAGGTGAGTACACCCACTGGGGTGCGTGGAACCACCTTGCCTTGGACCTGCACCTAGGAGGTGTGGGTTGCTGCTGAGAAGGAAGCTAAGTATCAGAAAGTAGCTGTTCTAGAGATAGTGGCTGGTTTCTGGAAGGCCTGTAGTGTGGTGACAAAGTAAGTACGTTTGTGCATGCCTGTACTTCAGAAGCCTCTTGGTTCAGTAGTCAAGTCAGTTGTACCTTATCCACCTGTATCTCAAGTTGTACAGTCACTTGAGGTGCTGTCTTTGGTGCATATCACCTGGCTCTCTCTCAGGAGCAAATAATGATCTTTGCTCCAGCCTGAGAATTACCTTTCTTCTCAGAAGTGCTGTGATTTTTTCCACAGGCCACGTATTGGGCCTTTGTTGTCCATTCTTTTTGAACCACGTGTGGGAACTACTCCTGCATCCCAACCACATAATGAAGCCCTTTACAGTCTTGCTTCCATTTTATTTAAAACTACTGCAGAGAAATTTTTCTTTCCATATTGTGTTTCAGGCTCTCCTAGGGATTACTGTAATCCGCAGGACTTTCCAGCACTGGTGAATTTACCCTGTGGTTTTGACAGTGTTTCTCTCGCTTCCTTGTTCCCTTACTCCTGTAGCAGAGTGCTCACACAGGTGCTAACATGGCTCTGCTGGAGTAATCCAGCTCCACTGAGCTGCCTTCCATCACTGCATCTGGTCAGTAAGTGATGATAGAGACACAAGAAGAGAAACAGAACAAAATCTTCAACATTCCAAGGTAGCTTGAGCCAGGACAATAAGCTTTTCACACATTTTGTTTCTCTGTACCAGTCCATGAACTCAGCAGTTCAATTTTGTGTCGTCCGTAGGAAGAATTTATTTTCATTTACTTTACACTTGCCAACTTTTAGTGGGTTGTTCTGGTTTGCTTTTTTTTACAGAGTCACACCACTGGTAAAAGCATCTATCTCCCTTTGCTTCTCTGGTCTTCTGCACTTAAATTAGTCTTCTCTTTCTGTCTGGTGGAAGGCTGTATGTTGGGTAGGTTCCGTAATTGTTTTCTGTCGTGGTCTTTCTGTGCTTGAAGTCCTGGTATCTGTTTTGTTTGTGTCATGTCGTTGTGTCATGACAGGACCTTAAGGATTCAAATGATGTTTTGAAAGGTGAAGCGTCTTTAAAGTCATACCTGTCCTTGTGTAAGTCAGCACTGAACCCTGATATTCACTAACTTCAGAATCATTTATGTTGAGAAGGTGGCTGTTCTTTCATAGTGGCTGTGTCTGAAAGTCTTCCAACTAACTGGCACATCAGATAGATGACGGAACAACACACGGTGTGATGAAACCTTAGACTTTTCCTCCTTCTCCAGTAGTTTTAAACAGCTTAGAGAAATCAGTGATCCTTGGTTCATTTTCCTTCTCTTTTCTTCAACTTTATTTTATTCCCTCTTTTCTAACCACCACTGAACAGTGACGTCTTCCCTTCTGCCCATTGGTTGGAGAAGCAGTTGGTTTTATGCTCAACTGCGGTTGACACTCTTTCTTGCATCCATCACTACTAACTCACTAAGAAGTCTTACCAGGCGAGTGTTTTTAAAAATAGACAAAAGACCTTATACCCTTTGTTCCCAAATGCACTTCAGTACTTTTTCATCACTCTAGAAAAAAATTATACGTAATGTTCCACTGATTTTTAAACTGCATAAATACTGTATTTTCAATAATCCCTGACTGCTTCTCCAGACACTATTCCACACACAGATATTGTTCCCTAAGTTACACCATCAATCAGAAGCCGACAAGCAGTGAGATGTAATTTACTGAGATCAAACAGTATTTTCCAGACTCTGAAGAAGTGTTTTTCCATAGCAGGGAGCTAGTGGGTGAAAGAGGCACCAATGTTTCTGGAATAAATTTGAACCTGTGAGGAGGATCATAGCCAACAGGCTTCTTAGGAGCATCTTCTTTTTTATGCATGTTCTTGGAGAAGATAACTGTTTTTTACTTACTCTCTCTTTAGACTAAATAGTATGCCCAGTAAATATATGATTTACTCTCCCATGACATTTTTCTTCCAGTGCTTTTCACAGACCTCAGAGAGTTGGAGGTTCTTTGCCTCTTTATTGTCACCTGTGTGAGTGCTGCATGGATCCTGTGTGTGAAACAGGGTGGGTTGTTTCCCCAAAGTACAGACTGCACGTACTGCAGTTACTGTCTCCTACAAAAGACACATTCTTAAGTATTTCTCTGCTGATTGTTGGGCTGAGATCTCTGTCCAGTGCCTGACTTCTATGTTATGAAGCCCAGTGACGTGTTTCTGCAGGGTTAGTGGTTGCTACTTGCTGAAGACAACTCCAGTGCACGTTTTAAAGAAACAAATAATATTTTATTCATTCCTTTTGTTTGTTTGAAGTTGTAATCATGCTCAGAGGCTTCCTTTCTTCCAAAATATATGTGTTGATGGATTTTAGATCCAGAAGGGAACATTAGGATGATCTGATCCAATATACGATAGACTGTGAAACTTCACCTAAGCTCCTGCAGCAAACCTATGACTATAGTTTTAAGATCTCTCTGAAAACTTACGTACTGTTAACCCAAAAATTTTGCAGGAGGATTATAATATGCCTAGAAGAGATACAGGTCAAAATAAAATACTGTTTTTTTTAGCCACATTTTTAAAACATCTGAAATGGCACATCTTTAGCAAAAATGGCTATTAAATTCCCAGGCATGAATCTGCAGTGGTCTTACAACACACCCATGCAGTCTATTACCCACACTTCAGCTGCAACTTCAGCATTATAGAGGCTTTGCCAGTTCATGTGTTATTATGATATTTGAGTCAGACCGTTCATTTAATTTTGTTCTGGTAAGTTAACTGCCTGCTTAGACCAATTACAATAAAAGGGAGGAGAGATGAACTAGCAGATCAGTGATCAACACTGTCTGTCTTTCTGTCAATGATGTGAACATCTCAGGAAGCTTCTAGTACTTGTACAGGACTCTCATGGCATGTTACAGTGTCCTGCATATAGTAATGGGCTGACATTTTCTGAGTGGCAAGATAACATCAGTCAACCTCCCTGCAGTCTGAAGTGTTTCCAAATAAAATTATTTTCCTCCAGCTAAGCACAGCTGCTGTCCTTCCAGCAAAAACTGGGAAAAATGGGGAGAAAAAGTTGATACACGGGTAACAAAGATGGGGACAAGATATTTTTAGAGGACTTTCTCAGGTCACCAAGTTTTTAGACAGTAATTTCTAGGTAGTAGGGGGATTTTTTACTCAGTACTGCAAAATATTTCCTTCTCCTTTTTCCTGCGGTAGCAATGGGAGGAAAATACATATGAGAAGTTGTTGTCAAATCTTGTGCATGCAAAGCATAGTTTAAAACTTCAGTAAGATAAGTTGAGAAGTATGGAAATGAGAGTGGGGCTCAACAGGTATTAATCTCCGAAGGCCAAGTACTTTATTCCCATTGATTTCTCTGGGACAGTTGCGTGGGTTTTGTTTGTTTGTTTGTTTGTTTGTTTGGGGGGATTGTGTGGTTTTTTGGGGTATTTTTTTTGTTATTGGTTTCTTTGTTTTGGTTGTTGGTTGTTTTGTTGGGGGTTTTTTGTTTGTTGTTTGGGGTTTTTGTATTTTTCTTGGGTTTTTGTGGATTTTTGGTGGGTTTTTGTTTGGGCTTTTGTTGGTTTTGTTTGTTTTTGTTTGTGTTTTGTTGTTGGTTTGGTTTGGTTTGGTTTGGTTTTTTTTTAATGAGCCTTTTTAGGATTTTTAGGATTGGCTTACTGCCCAGACTAGAATAATACCTTCCACTGATTTTCAGTCAGCCTCTGCAGCACTTACACTTATGAAATAACCTGTGCAAGACCTTGGTTTGAGAGAGCAGGAAAGCACATGCAAGGTATGTGCTTCACTCTGGGTCCTGTATCCGCTGTGTGGAAGTTCAGCACTTACATATCTGTATGAAAGTGTTTTCTGGGTTTGGGAAACTGGCAGAAAAATTTAACAATCAAATAGAAAGAAGGAAAGGAGAAATATCCCTGTATCTGCAGACACTTCAGATTTTAGAGTAGTTACCTGGTCTTAAAGTTTGCATGGAGTAAAATCTCCTCTATGCCATCATTGTGTGAAATGTTGAGATAATTACACCACATGTCTGGCAACGGTGAAAAAGAAGTCTTGCATTTAAAATTTTGTTCTGGCTGCTAGACAGATTCAAATTTTTTGTTTTCCCAAGTGTCATGATAGTTGGAAACACCAGTAGCGGAGCACTGGAGCAGTGTTGTGTTTGCAGCTTAAACGTTAGGCAGAAGTCTGAAAGTCCTTCCAAACACATGTAAGAAAAGATGATACTTAGATGTAGAAAATGTCAACAGTTCCGTGTAAATAAGCAAACACCATTTTATGAAAAAGAACATTTGTGGTAACAAAGGTTTTTTTGTCAGCATAACAGCTTCTACCACTAAAACACTTTTTCAGAGTCCTTTCTAGAATTCAAGTAGCAAGTCTCCCCAGTTTTACAGTGTGGAAATGAAAACGTCACAGACATTTCCAGGAGCTGCATTAAAGACTCAGCCTTGCACCTCTGCTTGGATGCTGTATCAACAGCAGTACGGAGCCATCGTAGAAGCCTGGCCAGTCTGGAGCAGCTCTGCAAAGAGCCTCTTCCAGTAGGTCCGCAGGAAGGGGCATGTTGGCAGCAGTCTCCCTGCTTAAGATAAAAAGTTTCACCTTGACAAAAGCATTGCTGGAATGCAGGGAATGCTGTGTGCCCCCAAAACATGCTTGAGAGGTGGAAAGATTGGATGTTTTCTTTCCAGCTGGATTTTTGTGCACCAAAGTTTTCCCCCTTTTTTGCAGCCTCCTGTATATCTTACTTTACATGAGCATATGCCCTTGAAGTGAATGCCATGCCAGACAAGTAACACTTTAGAGCCACAGGTGGTAGCTGCCTGTAGGATCAGAGAGGTGAAGAAGTCCTGGTAAGCAAAAGGTCACTGAGACTGTTTCCTTGAACCTGAACTGCTTTCTGCAAGCATGGAAGTTGCTAAGTCGGCACTGCAAACAAAACAGGCTGGTTTGATATGGCTGAGAAATTACACCAAAGAACAGCAAAAAGTCTTGCCTCTGTGTGTTCTTAACTTGCAGCCATCTGGGAAGATGCACTGACAGAGCTATACTAATAAAGCACTTAGGAATTGGGAACAGTTGTAGCGAATAGCCAAAATACTCTTCTGTCAGCTGGCTAGGCACAATCTGTTTAAGTTAAGAGCAACTGTTTCAGTCCCAGGTGGTCTGGGTGTTGTCAGGTGTGAGAGGTACCACTTCTGTGCACCTCTTTGTAGAGCATCACCAGAAATACATCTTGAGTTTGGAGGGGATTATTTCAGCAGTAGAGTGTATGCGGAGGATAAAATTTTGCACCCAGAAGTTCAGCAGTATTTAGCTTGTGTGTTATGTATGTGTGTCTGTCTGTGCATCTTTTGCTTAAAAAGTAACCTCTACTGAAGCAGATTTGTCCTTAATGATGAAAGAGCAAGCAGTGTTTGCTGAAAATTCAAGTCTCTAGTTTCCACTATCACTTTACGTCAAACTTTTAGAAATTGATTCTGAAATAACACAAAAGAAGAGGAAAGGGGTGATGATACAAATCTGTAGATCTTGGACAGTTAGTTCAAGTGAGTAACTTAAACTTGGGGCAACTGTTTATTTTTTTTGTGCATTCTCATTTTTGCTTCTTACAGTTCTCAATGGCTATGCTGCATGCAGCTTCCCTTTGGCACTGATTACAAGGATGGTGAGCAGATTTCATACTGCATTTCTGCATGCCTTAATTATATTGCTGGTTTTGCATGCTCATTTCAGTGTTTTATAGCTCTCTTTAGGCAAATGGCTTTTTAATATGTAATTTTCAATAAAAATTTGAATTTTATTTTTTCAATAAAAATTTGAACAATTGCTCAACAGTTGTTGAGCATGGCCATATTTTTATCTTTTAAACTAAGCAGGTTGCTTACCCTGATTCATGACTCTATTAATCATACTTGATAATTTCAATAGTTGTAACAGCAGCAGTCAAAATACATTTGAGAATGTGAGGTGTATTCAGTATAAGCTCTGGTAACTAATTTTTCTGAATATTGAAGCCTTTTTATAAGTTACTGGTCTGTGTTCTAAATGAGGTTGTATTAGTGAAAATGTGAGCCATACTATAATAACTTTATACGGTTTGATGGGAATTCTGGAAATAAAGTAATAGTGAACATATTTTTTGCATTCTGCTTTAGTTCAGTCCTGATTAAAAGGCTCATTTTAATAGTTTCTTCTCTAAATGCAACATATGTTCACTCAAAAGCACACAGAGCAGCTTTGCGTTGGATGATTGCAGAATTACAGGCTTGTTTCATGAGTTTTGCTGATTCACAAGT
The DNA here is from genome assembly GCA_036630365.1 of Acanthiza pusilla. Classification (NCBI taxonomy): domain Eukaryota; kingdom Metazoa; phylum Chordata; class Aves; order Passeriformes; family Acanthizidae; genus Acanthiza; species Acanthiza pusilla. Next base: position 10,534,395 of record JAXCHO010000007.1, read on the forward strand.
TTTGCTGGCTCATGTCAGGGTGACAGACAAGCCCTTGCTGTTTGATCTGGGAGAAGCTGCTGCTCCTACCACAAAAGCAGTAGAAAAAACTTTCTGAAGGCTTTCCACCTGTTCTTGCAGAAACACAGATACTTCTGGACTGAGGCTTAGCGTCCCTTAGCAGGAATTTCAAGCTCTTGTGGAAAGAAACTGTGTGTCAATGCTTTCATTTTTCAGCATCCTAGCAAGAGAGCACAGCCTGAACCCTCAGCAGATGCCAGTGGCACCCCATCTCCCCACAACTGCAAAACCACATGCACCGAGAAGGGGATCAGACTGGATAGTTGTCAGAGTTTTTTCTCATGAGATGTATTTGTTCATTGTTTAGTATTTTGTGTGAATCAAAGGATGCAGGGTCTTTGAAACTGAAGCCTGCATTTTGTTATGAATTGCAGGCTTGGAGTTGGTAAAACAGCGGTTTGGGGGAAGTCCTTCTACTCTGAGGAAACTCAAATCAGTGGTACAGTTGGCGAAGGCAGGTGATGGATTCAAAGCAATACATTTATGTGTACTGCCAAAATCTCTACTTTCTTTAGTTTCCTTATACAAAAAGAAGTTTGCAATGTCCCATCAGTCCCAGTCTGGAAAGCCTTGCTGAAGGTGCAGCAGAGAGCAGGCAGCGGGAGAGTGGTGCCACCTTGATAGCACTGGGTCCTGCACAGGGCATCAGCATCTCGCTGTGCACCTGCCAGGGTGCTATTCTGGAATACCTAATGGCTCTGTTAGCATTCCCTGGACACCTTACCTCTCTTGCTTTGCATTCTCTTGGTAAAGAGAGGTTTCTCAGTGCCTCCTGCACTGAACCGCATGTTGAGAGACCAGTGGCTTGTACCCACTGCACTTCTGGACTTTCTGCATAGATGAGCTGCTCTTTGTGTAGGATGGTGGATGTTGTTGTAGCAGATGAGACTGGGATTTTTCCTCACACTTCAAAGGATGTTGGGTCCTTTACTGAAAAAATACAGCACTGTCAGTTGAGCTGCTTTCTTTTATACCTGGTGTGGCTTTGATTCTCTGATTTTATTACCTCTGGATACAGGATTTTTCCCACTACAACAGAAATTGATAGAAATCAACCATCAGACTTCTCCATAAAGTGGTAAGACAAATGAAAACGTCTTGTCAGGATGGTAGTGATTACCCAGGCATGATTTGTAATGGTAACAGTGATACCACTTGCCTCTTAACTTCACTTTAATGTGCAGTTGTATTTTTGTAACTTGGCAGGTTAAGAGAAGAGAGGACTCCATATTCAGCTGTAATCTTTTCAGTGTATGAGAACCTGTCTAGACCCCCTTGCAGTTCATGCCAGTTTAGCAGCTCAGGTGAGAGTCTCCATCTGAGCTAGTTCTGCAGTTTCTTCTGCTTGTAAAATAACCTTGTGCAGATTGTGAGAAACTCTAGCAAAAGAAGCATTTGTTACTGAGGTGTAAAGAAAAAGGGAAAAGAAAAAGTCAGAATTGCTGGGTCTGTAGTGCAGACTGGGCTTGCCTCTTGCACGGGGCTGGATTGTATCTTTCCAAGAGGTTGGTGCAATCCATGGTGCTGCTCCCAGAATGATTTCAGAGGAAACAAAGAAGGGCAGCATCTGTTCCCACTGCCATGCTTGCATGCCATGAGTAGTTTAATATATTTTTCTTTCCCCTGTCACAAAAGCAAACTTTGGAGAGAATAGAAGTCGCTTTCTTACAAGCAGTGAGCAAAGTTGCTGGGAGATCTGGGAGTCGTGTGTGTAACTGCACAGGATAACAGAGAATCATCACGTGGGAGCAGGACCAGACAGCCCATAATTCATTCTGCCTGTTTTATAAATATACATATTTATATTGCATGTGTAAATAATACCAAGGTATGTTGCCTGCACATGATGTATGTAACCCTGCAGGGCAGGGTAGGGGAGGGATACCAAAGCGACTTAACAGGCTTTCTTAATTTGGTAACCATCAATATGCCTGCTCGTCATTTTTAGTTCTATGCTTCAGTGTAGCCAACGAGTTTATTTCTAGTGCTCCTCACAGGCATAGCTCAGGCCAAGTACAAGTTGAATAACCTTCAGGAAAGCTGTGCTGTCCTTCTGTCGGCCGCTGTCTTTGAAAATTGCCTGCAGAGTTAGTGAGCAGGAACAGTTAAGATTTACAAACAATGATGAAGCTTGTCATGCATCTTTCACCATTCATCATCTGAGTGCCGTGGCTGGGCGGTGAAGTGTTCTTCATAAAAACCAGCTCAGTGTGAAATACACCTCGCAGCAATGTTTACTGCTCTGAAACTCGTCAGCAGCCCTTTATAGTAAATCCAGATTGCGATGTGACATTACAGTATATCATTGCAGAGCGCGCTGGGGTTTACACTAGGAATGAGTGCAGTTCACACCAGATGAGATGTCGAAATTGAGTTATGTAGGAATTTGGCTGTTATATGGGGATAGCTTTTGTTTTCTGAGGACTGAAAGTTAGCTTTATATATATAATATATATAATCTACACATACCTGCACTTGTGTGTGGGTGCCCATATCGATATACATGGATATATATATACACATGCACTATGTGCACATTCTGTATACAAAGACTATGTATGCTTAAATATACATTTCTCTGGCAGGGCCCCATCTTATGTTTATGCAGTTACTTATTAAGTATTTCAGTATTTTGTTAAAGTGCTGCATTTTAGGATTATCTCTTCAGTGAAGTAGCCTTTTATTTTCAAAAAATTCTATTTTCAGAAAGTTTTCTATCTATGGTAGAGATTATGCAGTTGACTGGTACTGAAACAGACCTTGAAAAGTTTGTGTTTTGTGGGAGATTTTATGTGTGGATGTCTCCTAGAGCTTGGAAGATGAAGCTTTGAGCAGAAGATTTGGGGAAAACTTAGGCGGAAACTTGAAAATACAAAAGCTACAGAAGTTACTGTACACCTGGCAGGGTGCTGGGATTGCACATGTTCTCCCTGGTTGCGTTAGTCCTTTCAACTGCAGTTTGGACACAGGGTCATGGAGAGTAAGATAAAATAGGTGTCTTTGTCCAATTCCATAAGTGGGAATTCAGTGCAAAATAGAAGAATGACACTTTGTGTATCAGTAAATTGAGACTGAGTCTTTGGAGATGTATGTGCTGTCTTGGGGATTTGGTGGTCTGAGAAATACCTCTGGAGTTAAGCAGTAGTGGCTGCATAAAGTGGAAAGCACACTGCTGGTTGGCCTACAGACAAGGACAACAACTTGATTCAGTAAAAGTTAGGTACTTTGTTGGTGGTTAACTGATGAAAAAGAAAGGAAATATTTAAGACAGGTCAGCGAAGTTTTTAAGTGCTTCCTGTGATTTTGTGTTTTTATTTCAGTGCTGTTCTGCAAAGCCTATAAATTAACATTTCACTGTCTTCAGTGCTGTGACTGCTTTATCTTCTGTGTTTGAAACAAAGCTGGCATTTTCTGGAATCTTCACTGAAGTCTTTTGGTTTTATTATTGCCTGACTTTTCTACCAGAAGGGGAGACATATTTGATATACTCTTACATTTAATTTTAGTTTCCTGAGACCCGTGCTCTGGTATTAAATATAGTTCAGAAGTGCAAAAGGGAGTGGGACTGCAGTTGTTTCTACCAGACGGGAGAGATAACTGTACTTCATTTGTCCTCCTCAACTGTTTTCAGTTCCTGCACTTGTTTTTTGCTTTAAGTGCTAATCCTGCAGTAAAATTATACTTTTGTAGCTCAGAACAGTTTTCAAGAATGTGTTTATTAGTACTAATTTTATTTAGTTGATTTGTTACGTTTATCTAAAAAACCCAACACTGTAAAGTTTACCTTTCAATGTGCTACAGCCAGTATGAGGGTAAGTACAGAGGCTTCTAGGCTTACCAGTAGTTCTAGTCTTATTTGTATTCATAATTAGCTTAATTTTGCAGTATTAATCTCACCTACTTCTTTCCTAGAGTCTTTAACAAATCGGGTGAGGTTTCTCAGGGAGGAGGGTGGGCAGAGGATGGGCAGGGGATGACGGAAGTGGTGGTAAAGGTGTTAAGTATTATTTATGATTTTTTTTTTACTCCTTTTATTTTGAGAGGGTAAAGTTTGGACACCTTTTCATTACTTTTGTGGCTTGAATTAGTGGGGTAGACAGTAAAACTGTCACTTAAAACATAGTGGTTTCAGCCACCAGAATGTTGCATATAAAATCAAAGGGATGTATTTCTTCACAACCTTGACTGCTTTATTATCTACTCGATCTCTAGTAACTTTATTGAGCTGCAGTCTTCAGATACTAGTAAGTGGTGCCTTGTCACAGGGATGCTTTAACAGCCTCAGGAAGCTTGAGGTCTTCATGAATATGCACTCAGAACACTCTGCAGAGCTTGTCATTTAATTTCCCAGTCTGCAGGTGACTCCTTGCTCTTGCTGTGCCTACTTTCTATAGGCCGAAGAAGTTTCAATGAGTTAAGGCAGGAATTAGGAAAAATACTCGAGATGCCACATTAACAGTATTTAATGCAGTGTTAGCATCCAGTTGTTAAAGTCCAGACATCTTCAAATTTGGGTTAAATGGGTAAGTGTGGGCCAGGACTAAGAGAGAAAAAAAGGTATTTTGTAGGCCAGGTCAAGTCACTTAATTTTACGTTGTTTTCTCTCACAAAGGTCTTGTGGTGGCCGTAACGTTTTGATACGGTGACCCTGCAAAGAGAGCAGATGTTATCTATAGGGCACTGTAAAAATAGTCCAAACGAACTGGCTCAGAATAGAGGGGGAAAAAAACCTACACCACAAATTAGCTAACAGTATGTTGGCTGGTTATAATGACTAGCTTATAGCATCCAAGAATTGTCAATCATACCTTAATGTTTATAGAAGTGAAAAGTCAATGTGTAGTTATTTAATTTGACATGACTCTTAGGTTGAGAAAGTGTAATCGCTGGAGGGGACAGTTAAGTAGCTGTGCTCCGTGTCAGCCTGTCTCGCTCCGACTACTGCACTAAACGCTTTCCTGATGAGCGATAGATTTGTTTAAATACCAGGATAATTGCTAGCTACAGCATCCAACACTCTTTTAATGCCTTGTACTACATCTGTATTGGCTCTTGCCTGAGGCTGTTTGAGGTTTCTGCAGGGAAGAAGGCATGTACCTTCAATTACATTGCTCTCCTTCGGGTTTTGAAGGGTAATTGTTGCAAAGATAAATAGGCTATAATAAATTACATTTCGTTTCTTCCAAACCTGTTGAAGTAGATCAGACATGCCAGTGTTACAGCGGCTTTCTGCTTATGACATCTTGGTAGTCTGCAGTACTGAGAACACACAAAGAAAAAGACAAAGTATTCCTTCACTGGAAAAATGGAAAAATACCAGACTTGTCATGCTACACTGATGCAAAACCAGTGAACTTGTTTTGCGTGCTGTGAAAATATTTGCGTCCCCTCATTGCTTCCACTGGTAAATTATGATCATATATAAATATTAATGCTGATTGTGAATAATCAGAATAGGAGAAGGACTCGGCTCTACTCTCTGTAGTTAGGAGAGTGTCTGCATTTTAACTTTTTAGTGCTGTTGGTGTTCCGAGGAGAAGACTGAAGAGACCTGGTAGTTTCTGCCAGGGTAGTTGACCATTGCCTTTTGCTGAACACGTTCCCGTTGTGCCACAGCACACACACGCTGGTGCAGCCACAGCTCAAACACCCACAGCTCCCTACCCTTCCCTACAGCGTACCCCACCTCTGCTACCAAAGGTTCTGCACTTGCTGATGGGAGAAAAGCTGAAAGCCTCTGTGCACAGATTACAACTCCCTTTAAAATTTTTTAAAGGTTTGGGGAAGCATTTATTCTTGAAATATGCTTTTCTTGAAAGTCTGACAAAATCTTGAGATTGCTTTTGAAGTATGTATTGAACACTTAATTTGTTGGGATTCATTTTAATCTGTGATCAGGAAAGAGTGGGAGCCAGCTTGAACACAGGACTTGCTGTAGTCAATTTTTAAATAAACCAAACAATGATAATTTTGTTTCTTCTTTAACATCAGCATTTATATATTTGCATTTATTCCCTGCTTTCTTACAATTTTACAATGCCAATTTCAAATCTTTATGCCTGATGTTTATCTCATAGTATCTGTTACATCAGTTAAGTTTCACAAGTTGAAGATTTGTCTGAGGTCTGAATTACACCCAGTATGCTATGTGTACCTTGTTTATTTATTTCAAGCATAGCATTAATCATGTATTAGACTGCTGATAGTGAAAGAATGTTCCTAGTCCAGTTGGTCAGTAGTTTTGTTTCTTCTCTGGGCATAAAAGAAAAAGAAAAATCAATGAGAGCTTTCTCCTGATCATTTATAAATCATTTTGCCTTTCAAGTTCTGTCTCACAGCAATTGCAGACACTGCAAGGAGGGTTCTGTTTTCCTATCCTGGAATGACTGTTTATGCTAGATTTTTTAGCAATTGTTTTTGTATTGGCTTTTGAGTATATAAAATACATTTTGATAAATTCCAGTCTTGACTCAGATTTGAGCTAGCTGTGTATCCCTACAGTATAAATTTTCCTAAGTACTCTAAACAAAGACTTTGCTCATGTTTTTGCTATTTCCTCCCTTGGATAAATATGAACATGTAGTTTGTAAAGCTGTCTCTACCAACACATCTTGCTCCAGCAATTCTGTGAGTCATACGTCACGTCAGGATCTTTAATTTTGTGGATTGAGTCTCTAATTTTTCCAAAGCATAAGCACTGCATATAGGTTTGTGCCAACAGTCTGCATCTGAGAGAAATAAGACTGGCTGGTATATTCCTGTTAGGTGGATACATTAGTTCCCTGGGACTGCCCTAAATGAATTTGCAACTACTTAACTATGGTTGAAAAGGCATCAGGAGAGAGGAATGTGGGTTGGCCCTGGTTTGAAAGTGATTGTCCCTTCTCAGCTGGCCTCTGTAGCTGTGGCTGTTAACTTTCCAACTTGGACCATTTCATCTGCTTTTCTTTCTGCCTTCAGCTGCTGTGTCTGTCAGCGGCATGTGTGGAGTAGGACTGCCTTCCCTATCTTCTGAGAGAGAAAACACGTGCCTTGACCCTGAGCAGTTTTTACTTCCCTTCATCCATCCCTTAGAGTGTTGAACCACTTTCCTATTAACCAGAGTTGCATTCAGCACTGTTGGAATTAACTGAGAATGGAGTGTTGGAGTGACTTTCTTGAAGGCAGGCAGGCTTTGATATAGCCACCAGTGTCTCAGTTGACCCCAGAAACCTGTCTTAAAATTTTGTCTACAGCAGTAACAATAATAAAATTCTGATTTTCCGTTTATCTATTTATGTCTTCTAGAACTTTTGTGTCACTTAAACATGATTTAAGGTTTGCCATCAGAGTGGACTTCAGAGAGTGCCAGGCGAGGGTAGGGAAAGTGCATATTGAAACTTGTCAGCTACGCTTGCTCCCATTCCAATAACGTTAGTAAGGAAAAATGGCACAAGAGGACCTAGTGTCCTTGTAGGAAGCTAACACAGCCAAGGTTTTTGGGTGCTATTGACAGGCCCTGCAGCTTGTAGACTGTAACCAGTGTGATCTCAGGGGAGTTTTGGCCCTTCCTAGCAAGGCTGCTGCTGTCAAGGACCCAGAAGAAAGTGCTGGATACTAGTGGATTAACCTGCCCTCCAGGTGGACATCACCAGGTGGGCTGTCGGACATCAGCAGGCCTGTGGAGATGCAGCTGGCAGCACCAGCAGCTTCGTTAGACACAGCCCATGCCCTCCAGCCGATGGCACACACTCAGCATTACTGCTATTGTGTTCATGGAAATGAACATAAATACAGCACAGTGGGTCTGTCTTAAGCCTAATGTTGTGTGAAACTTCATTTAACTTACTTGACTACCTCAAAAATGTTTTGTGTTCTGTTTTTGTCCCTATTTACTCAAGTATTGTGACTTATTGCAGCAAGGTTGCTAAACTTTGGGGGCCATAAATCTCGCTTTAAAATAAGTAGCAACATTTTTACTCTGTTCATACACATTCCCATCTTTTACTGGGTATTTCATCAATACTTGTTGAACCATTTTACTGCAGATCTGTTGAACTTGCATCCAAATTAAAGCCAATATTAAAAATTGTAATGCCATGTTAGTACTAAGTCACTTTAAAGACTTCTGGGCTTTTTAAACTACAGTCATTTAAATCGTAATATGTAAATTATAAGGCTTCTTCATTCTTCCCTCTTACTCAGTTTGGACACAGTCATTGGTGAGGACAGTGTTGCTCATGCTAAAGTCAGTGACAAACCTCCTGTACCTCCTGTTCCTTTTGCTGGAGTAGTGTGAGTTGCAGATCCTTGTTTTCTCCCTTCCCAAAAGAGATGCTTGCATTACAAGAGAATTTAAAAAGTAAGTAAATCTATTTGCAAGTTAAAAATATATCGTATTACCATAACAGATCACTTGCATTAGACCTAGCATTTTTGACTGATTGTTTAGTAACTTCTTTTCAAAAAGCTTGCAAGTTATGTCCAAAAAAAAGTCTTAAAGGCTGTATAATATAGCACTGAGGAAGTATTTTCTAAAATTAAATTGTTAAACCTGAAAGAGCTGAGTCCATCGTTATTAGCTATTTGCTTATGCTTTGAGCATTAGGACTGATGACAGTGGGCGTGGATTTCATCCTTGTTCTATAAATTGAAAGTGACATTGGCAACAACGAAAATACGAAGCGAAGTGACCAGAATTTACATTTACATTTACATGGCTAGTCTTGGTGTTGTGCAAACTGTTTTTTTGTTCTACGCTGGTGAAGATTAACAGCCTTTCTGACCCAGGAGTGGAGAGACATTCAGTCAAATTAGTGTTGTGTTCAGATTTCTGTGCTGAATACCAAAAGGTTATACATGATTTTTAGAGCTCTTGGAATGTTGTTTCTTTCCTTTAGCATAGCTACACCGGGGAGAAACTTTGTGCCTTCTGTTTTGTGCCTCCACATATTCTGCTACTTGATAACATCTTGAACCTTGAGTGCACTCTTTCCTTTAAAATTAACCATTTTTTCAAAGAACGTTTTGTTGCTTCAGCTGTTGCAAATGGCATTTTTAGGTAGTACGATGGATGCTTCTAAGATAATTATTCACAAGGCACTTCTTGTATAGACAGGTTTTAAATATATGTGTCTTAAGAAAACAAAGGCAGCTATACTGTAGTGATGCCCAGCAGCAGATGAGGAGTCGAGACTCTCTAGTTGTCTCCTGTGTTGCTCTGTAAGATAGATACAGCCTTTGAGGTCTTCCCTTGAAACAGGAAGCAGTCCCCACCTCCGTCTATACCCTCAGTGTCAGCAGTCATCCCACAAAAAGGCTTTTTGACCGTTCATTCCTGTGTGCTGCCACACCATAGTCGTGATAAGCGTGTGCAACTACTATGCTGCTAATAGCAGCTGTTGGTGTTCATGTCAGTCACCTCTGCATGGCATTATCTGTTGGTTAGGTGGTGTTTGGGATGCATGGAAAAGCCTGAGTCATCAGCTCAGGAGAAGATGCAGACCCCAGAGGAGATGGACAGTAATCAGTCTCCATAAAATTAGCATGAAGTCCGCTAATTGTGCCTGACGGGTCTCCAGGGTGCCAAGAGACAATGCCATGTTCTCTTCTTTAGAGCTGGCTGGAAATGGTTCTGATAGAAACTTCTGTTTTGGAAAAATATAACCCACTGATTGTTTTTGCTGAAATCACATATTTCTGCAAACTTAGAACAGGACAAACCGAAGATCCAGCTGGCCTTCTTTCCTCAACAGTCTCACATGGATGATGAGTCCATTTTGAGCCTGGAGAGAAGAATCTAAAGGAGACCTTACTGGGGCCTTTCAGTAGTTAGAGGGGGCTGATAAGATGGAGCATGACAGACTTTTTAATAGGACCTGTAGTGGTAGGCCAAGGAATAATGGTTTTAAACTAAAGGCAGGTAAATTCAGGCTAGATATTGGGAGAAATTTTTTACGATGATGGTGGTGAAACACTGACACAGGTTGTCCAGAGAAGTTGTGGATGGAAACATTCATGGAAACATTCAAGGTCAGGTTGAATGGGACTCTGAACTACCTGATGTAGTTTGAGATGTTTCTTCTGACTGCAAGTGAGTTGAACTGGATGGCTTAAAGATCCCTTCCAACCAAACCATTTTACGATTCCTGTCAAAGATTCGGAGTTGTAGGCAGTCTGTTGCTGGTTTTGCCTTGCTGTCAAGGGTTGCTGCCCGTTCATGTGTTTATGTGGCCTCTTGTGACGCTGACTTGTGGAATGGTTTGTTCTCTTTTTATGGGGGGGTGGAACCCCCAAACCAAAACAAACTTGTATAAACACAGTTCATTTCATGGGTCTGGCTTCAAAGGTGGCCACACAGAAGAGGCATGTGAGGTGGTGAGACCTGCCTTGCTACTGTGCCCAGTAGTGGGACAGTGTCAAGAGTTCCAAGACTTTAGCCCCATAGTACAACAATTTTTGCAGAACCTGTCCTGGCAGGATAAAATGCCCAAAATAGAAATTTGGGCTTGTGCACCAGCAGCTGGCAAGATAATGATATATTTCCCATAAGAAATTATTGATATATGTTTTAATCTTGTTGTTAGAACAGGTTTTGATTTCTATAGGAGTAAGAAAAACAAAGAGTAGATTTGAAGTTCATTTTTTTTCTCAATGCTGCCTGTCTTTTATCAGTCTTCTGAGTGTAACGCATCAGAAACATCCTTTTTTTTTTGGTGGAGAGTCAGTCTCCGGTGTTGTGTGTGGAATAGAGAAGTAGCATCTGACTTCCAGGAGCAAAGAGATTCAAGGTTCCAGCTTTGTCACAGTCTTGTTACATGATGAAGCAAATGGCTTCATTCCTCTGAGATTCCTTGCTCCTCCTAGTTAGTGACAGATGTCCAAATACCCCATGTCCCTCACAGCCCCTTTTCAAATCTGCCTTTCCTGGAAATCAGTGCCTCCTTCTGTGTTTCTGTGGCTGTTCTCTGATCTGTTTAAATTGTTTGTTGGTGGCTTAATTTCTGGTTTTCAAAAATTCCTGTTGGACTGCAGTGAAGAATCCAGCCATGCAGACCATTGGGTCCTCTGGTGGACTGTGAATGTCTGAGGGAAGTAAAGATCGCCAGATGTAGGTCTGCTGGTCCAGAGTTACAGCCTGACGGGAGAGGCATATGCGTCTCTGCAGTACTGGCAGTACCACACCTGTTCTTCATTATAATTCCCCATGTTGCTGTGCAGCTGTGTGCCCAGGACAACACACGGGTTAAATAAAGGACTGGAGAAGGCTAGGGAGGGAAAAGGGAGATGCCTTTTGCATTCAGTCATGATGCCTTTCATTGTAGTATTACTGCCAGGTTAAAAATATGTCAAATCCGTGACTTCATCCCAGCTCTTTTGTGGTTGAGGTTGTCATGCTTTATGTGTAATCATACAGAATGTTTTCACTTATAGATAACTCAGAAATGATTTGCAGAAATGCCAGTTTTACCTTCTTACCTTACAGTGGGAAATGCCTGCTTTATGTTGAGATGCTGGAGAACATTTTGCTTCGTGTCTTCCAGCGCAAAAGCCTTTGTGAAATTATTAAAATAATATTTTCTTTTTGAGAGAACTAGCCATTGGGGTTCCTGGCAGTGGAATATAAACGGGGGAGGTTTCTGTGGAAGTGTACCTGGCTGGTACTGATTAGAGTGAGCACTTGTGGTGAGTACCTGCCCAAGAGGCAAGTAACCATTTCTGCTGAACAGAAAATCAGCTTCTATCAGCTGAATTCCATGTCGTCTTTCAGTCATTCAAAACAAGGGTGCTCATCTCAGCACACCTGATCCTCCTGAGGTTTTTCTGGAATGGTCCATCTTTCCTAGCCTGCAGCAGTTTCCTAGTGACATCAAGGTAGCCACATATTGTAAACTTGGTGATAGGAGATAGTGTTGTTCCATCAGTTCTGCTCTGCTCCAGTTCATGTATGCAAGCAAGGAGGGCAGTTGCTCTGCAGAAAATGGGTGTAGTTTCAAGGTATGTTTTGCAGTCTGAGAAAAAAAACCTGTACTTCCCAAAAACCATCTCTTTGCATCTCTTTACTCTAGCTGGTAGTGGGTGAGAAGTGGAAAGCCTTGTTTGATCATTTCACATATTACTGTAAGAATTTAAAACCAGAGGTGAGGGAGTCAACAGGAGGATATTTTCTTCAGCTTCTGGTTTCTAATTACGTTAGTTATAGCCCTACCTTCTTAGTTGCTGAAAGTACAAGCATGAACTGGAAAAGAATGAGGTAATCCTGAATACTGAATAAAGATCTCTATTCAGATCTTTACCTTTTGTCCGGAGTTCCTAGTGCCAAAAATTAATGCTGTTTTAAAATACACAATAAATGTGCCCTACTGTGGGCATCCAAGATAATCCTAATTGCCTTAAATGTTAGTGACAGGAATAGGTATTTGAGAAGGGGAAAAGGGCTGTACTGTGAAATAGTATACCTGTGTTAAGAGACACAGATGGAGTGTGCATTTGGTTCAAGATCCTTAGGCTTTTTATTTTTTCATCAAAAAGCAGCTCTGTTTGTTGCTCTTGTCAGCACAATTTCCATTGTGTTAATGGTATGCAAAGCAGAAAAGGAGCATCACTCCCATTTTCTTGTGATCTGGTCTTCATTGTGGTCAGCACAGAAGGAAAAGTCAAAAAGACATTTCAGGTGGTCCGAGTAATATGTGGAGTTCAGTTCTAAGGAAGACCCATAGCTGAGTTTTCTTTTTCCCCTTGTAAACTACTTGTTATCAGCCTCCTTGTCTTACACTTTGTTGTGCATCATACTGCTTTGAAGAAGTCTGCACTCACACTGTGTTTTGGTGACCAGCTGCAGCAAGCAAAAACCCTTGACTTCAGGTGGGCTTCCAATCTTTGTCCCTGTGGGAGCTATCCCCTGGTCCAGATCTGTGATGAGGCCTGAGAGTGGGGAGGAGAAGGACAGTCAATACAGAAAATGCATAGCACCTTTGTGTACTTGCAGGTGTTGGCAGGAATTTTCAGGAAGAACCATTTCGTCCTAGCAGTCATCCTGAGAAGGAGATGTAATGAAGGAGGTAGCAATTTGGAGGGTTTTGCATTAGTTCCTGTAGAGTAGAAGCAAAAGAAAGATACTGGGGATTCACTAAGTGCAGGTGTCCTTCAGAAACGTGCGTTATTGCAGCTTTACAAAATTGGAATCTTTGTGTTTAAAGAAAACCTCAAAAACACAGTTAATTCAAGTTTGTCTCTTACTTTTCTTGCAGCTTCACTGTGACCTTCTAGCAGGAACCCATGGACCCACAGGCTCTTGACTGTTGGTGTCTTAGATCTGCACAGAGTGGAATACCAAGAGTATGAGACTGAACCCATTGCATGGCTGGTTTATGAGCAGCCTGCCACTAATGTTAATTTTTTTCACCCTGGTGTCAGTGAACAGACCTCCATCTTTTTAAATAGAGCATTCACACAAGAATGGATCACATGAGAGATTTAGCAGAGGTAGATCTTCTTTTTGACCGTTTCTTAATTAACTCTGCTTAAAGAGTTGAACGTTAGGGAGCATAGGGTTAAGCACTCCCAAAGGTGAGAGGCAGCTGAAAGGAGATTGCTTAGGATAACTTAGCTTGGCCTTCCTCCATATGTGCACATGGAGGTTTTATCTTACCCATCTTAATCATCTACAGCAAAGTCAGGACAGACCTTGACACTCTTGCTGCCATTCTAATGCCTTCTCCACAATAGGAAAATTGTGCTTTTCTCCCATTCTCTTGCTTTGTATGTCTTCTCAGTTGCTGAGACAGCAGCTGAGGATTCTGGTAGTTTTCTGATTCTGAGTGCTTGATTTTGCAGCACTAGCTGTTTGGAGGGTTTTGTTTGGTTGATTTGGTTTGGGTTTTTGACGTAATGATTTGTGAGGCAGTTACCATAGTGTTACTCTGGTTGGCTGTAGCGTGACGGGTTGTTGGCTGATGCTGGGAGGTAGAGTCAGCCCTTTCGGGATCAGTCAGAGCAGTAGAGTGACAGAGTACCTTCCACTTGGTGGAAAGTGGGCAGTGTTTTTGAAGTGAACTTGAGCTGTGGTTCTTTCCAAGCCACCAAGTCAGCCACAATGGCCAGCCACCGCACCGTGTCTTAGAGTGGTTTGAGTTGGTATCCTGAGGAGGGTGCTGGTGTCATTTTCTCTCATTCTGCCCTTTGTGCAGGTATCATGACTTGTTCTTGGCTTGACTGCCAGTGATTGCCCAGGCCAGTTTGGTTTTAAAGAGCCTTTATACGGGATCCATGTAGCCTGGACTGGAAGTTGTTGCTTGCAGCAGCACTGGTATTTGCAAGGAAAAATTCTTTGGACAACAAGGTACTATGAAGACCAGTTCCTGTCCACCCTCATGGCTAAAATTTAGGCAGGCTTTAGTGGTGCTTCCCTGCCATCAAAATGCCAGTGGCACCTGGTTCTTCATCCTGTATGCGTGGCTGTGCTCACAACCAAGTGGGCACTCCAGGAGGAAGTGGATGGGCCTTAGCAGTCTGTGGGACTGACATGCTTACTCACTTTCCTTTTCCCTAAGAAAGGTGAAAGAGTTTTAAAAAATGACTTGTACCACTCAACTTTAAATCTTTACAAATTGCTCCTTATTTAGAGTTTAATAGTTTTTTAAATGTAAACGCAGGAAAATATTTACTTTTCAAGCATGAATATCCTTCTGATTTCTCACATCACTGAAAGTGTATTGCTCTGTTCAGTCCATTGAATTTCAGGGATCACTCAAGTTAAAAGTCATTGCAGTTTTCCAGTGTCAGAAGACATAAGGTTTTATGTTTATGGTTGGGAGCCCTTCTCACTTCTTTTCCTGTGTGGTAGTAGTTGGATTTTTTTCAGATTCATACGACTCAAAAGTATTCAGGTACTTTCCCAAGGGTAAAAGGTAATTAGATCAAGAAATGGTCTTTAAAAACTGTCACAGACCCAATTCTGGTGTTGTTATTTACACAGATAAGGGCTGTGTAACAAGTGTGGGAGGATCAGCCACAAGCCTCAGACAGATAAAACTCATATACTTAAATCAAAAAGAACATGGGTTTTGTTTCTTTGAACTTGGAATTTCTACATGTTATTGCTGTGTGATTAAAACACTGGAACAGAATTGCTTATTTCCTTTTTGCTGCCTTTTTATAGCTACAAGTCCCAATCTGAGAATCTTGCACTTTTTGTCAGCATTGCACCTACTCACTGCACCTTGCTTGACTTCGGTGACTTGACTGCAGTGGAGGTCTGCTAAATAAAGCAGATTTGGATTCAGAAGTAGCACTATAATCTGCTAGAGGTGAATCTTGGTAGTGCCAGATTGTTCTTAAAGCCTTTGTGGCTCTCATTATATACCTCTATGCATTATTTGGAGACTGGGATATATAGCTCAAATTGCCTAATAGTCAAAACTGTGATAAATTTAGAAGTTGATGGAAAAACTGTTGGAACTTCACTGGTCCAGAAGACTTGAGGTGCTAAGAAACAGATTTGGTTGTCTCTGTACCAAAAAAAGTTGCCCTGTCATTCTCTAGGTTTATGCTAAACTAATGTAGAGTTGCTCAAAAAACAGACTACAGAAACAAAGTGGTGGTTTTGCTGTGATAGGGTTTTAATGTCTCTACTGTAGCATATTGAATGGATTTTCTGTTGTATTCTTTGCATTTAGGAGGGGGCGAAACCTTTCTGAAAGTTCGTCACAGAGATTTACAGATCACAGTATTTAAAAATGGGCCTTTTCATCACTTCAGGCACATGCACACTTACAAGTATTAACAAATCCTTTAAAATAAATAAACCTCTTGCCCATTTGGCTTCTTGGGAGAAAACAAAAAATTACCCCTTTTAACCTCTATCACTTCTCTCATATTTTTGTCCTGGAGCCCAGGGACACACAGAATCCTTATAACATGTCCTAAACCTTCACACATCAGGCTTTGCTGAATCAGAGCAGAATGAGTTTTTCAGAGTTGGGAGAGCTGAGCCCATAAGCCAGCCAGCCCTGTTGATGTGACACCAGCTGCATTACTATGTAATGCAAGGTACCTTATGGAGAAAGAGATGATTCCTGATGGCAGACCTGGCCAGATCCAACAAAAGCCGCTGTTGGTGTCCTCCACAGCCTAAAGCTAGTCTGTAGGACACATCAGGAGAGGTGACTATTCTGCATTTTCTGTAGGCCATTTCCGCTTAGACATTGGCATGTGGATATACAGAGCATCTCTGTTCTGTCATTACATACTAGTCAAATCATGAACCATCCCAGCAGGACACTCAACCTGAGGTAGTGAGTGCATGGTGTATGTTTCAGATCATGGGATTGTGGTGCAGACTGGGCCACAGAGTGAGTGTGTTTGTGCTGCTTCCCTTGCAGAGCAGCAGAAATGTTCCTCTGTTTTTCCACTTGCTTCGTGTAATCTGCATGTTTACATTTGATAAGTCCTAGCAGCACTTAGGCCATGATAAAATGACTGAAAAGAGGAAGTGAAGTGGAAAGACAAGTGGTATCCTCCTCCAGACACTGAGGAGATGTGACCTCCTTGGACTCCACCACTAACCCTCCTTAAACAGTAAAAAGGAAAGGTAGGAAACACACCATTAGGAATCTCCTGGTATGTTCTTATGGCCAAAGAGATTTTGGCTCTTGAAAACCACAAGGAGTGTTTCTGATCCTGCAGCACTTCTTGTTTCAGGATTGGTAGGCTAAAAAAAGAAAAAATCTAAGCAGTTTTTCCTGGGTGCAGGTTGTGTTAAGTGCTGTTCCAGCCTGTTTAGGTGCAAATCAGTGCCCTCTTCTAGAAGTGCAATGGTTATTTCAGGCTGGAGATGTTGGAGACCTCTTTGGCTGTTCTGTGCATTTGACTACATAGCAAAGGAATACATGATGCTGCCGACCAGATTCCCCTTATTGTGTCATTAAACCAATTAGCAGCATCTGCAGGATCTTTAAAAACTGCTGGAAATTGCCTTCACTACCTTGTCACTCCCTCATGTCTAAGTACTGCATTCTTTTCGTTGTATTTTACTTAGGAAAAAATGTAATACAGGGTTAATATCCCGTTCACTGGAGTTAAAAAATTTATGTCAGATCTAAAAGACAATAATAGAGTCTGCTTTGGCAGAGTGATGTTTGAGCCTTAGTTGTCCCTTACATGCATCAAAGGAGACACTTGCATTAAATCAAGGAGCCAGGTTCTGCAATATCAAAAACGGTCAAAACTCCCTGAGAGGAATGGAAATTGCTATTTTGTCTGTGCATGGGTTAAGTAGGTGAAAATGGTGTGTGTGATGTCGACTTCATAATGTCTTTTCCATCTCTTGGTAACCAGTGTTGTGTTTAAAAACAGGACAAATTTGGAAGCTGAGCTGCAAATGGAAGTTACTGCAGAAACACAGGATACTACAGAAATGGAACTGATGCCTGAAAACTAGACAAGAAAATAAAACTCTATAGTCAGATGGCTATAGAGCAGGTATTAGTTTATTCTGCGCCAGGAGTGAGGGGGATCACTCTGCCGCAAAACTCACTAGCTCAGGCTTAGCCTCCAGTTATAAAGATCATTCTGTGCAACATCACAGTTACAACATATCATTAGCATATTCATATCTGCATAAAGCTGTGTCATGGTTAAAAGCTTCGTAGTTTTTGTGCATGTGTCAGTCCCTTTTGTGGTGGTTGTCAGTCTTCTGGTGGTCTTTTGATGAAGACTTTTGTAGTCTTCTCACATTTGAACTTTGTGCCTTTGTTTTTAACACATCCTCTGTGCTCTTGTTTTTCAGTCTGTTTTTAGTGAATTTTGCAGTTTACCAGTTACATTATACTTCTTATATTGCTTTCTTAGCTTACATGTTATGTTGCTTGCTCTGCTTGCAGGTGTTTTCTTGTTACACTACTACTTGTGGTTAACATTTTGTTACAGACTCACCACTTAGTAAGAGAGTATTTCTAATTTTTTTGTTAGTAGTGGGCTAAACCCAGATGATGATGCCGTTTACTTTCCTTGAATCCTGTTGGATTTGACTGGCTGTTAAAGTCAAGCCTGACCTCGTCTCTTTCAC